>APFE030852400.1:40360-51883 GCA_000404065.3 Pinus taeda
GACCCTACCTAATGGGAAGACACTTCAAGGTAAAAACGGATCATGATAGCCTTAAATACTTTTTAGAACAAAGATTATCCTCTGAAGAGCACAAAAGTGGGTCACAAAGATGTTGGGTTATGACTTTGAAATCATCTACAAAAAAGGGAAGCAAAATGTGGTGGCAGATGCACTCTCAAGAAAGGATGAGGATGTGGAAGCATTGTTGGGTGCCTTTTCTATTATCCAACCAGATTGGATAAATGAAGTAAGGGATGAATGGAAGAAGGACGAAGAAGTATGGCCACTTATTCAAAAGTTGCAAAAGATCCCAATTCAAACAATATTGTTAGAAATTGAAGCGGAAGGAAAAATCATATTGGAACCTGCAGCACTCACAGAAACAAGAACCCGACAGCTACGAAATCAATCAATTTCAGAGTATATCATCAATTGGAAGAACTTACCCGCTGAAGATTCCACATGGGAGGACAAGAATTTTATACAAAAGCATCAAGAACTACTCAAGCGTTGAGGACAACGCTTTTGAAGGAGAGGGGCATGTTAGGCCCCTATACTACTAGTGTAACCCCTTATTGTTATTAGTACAACCCCCTTATTATATTGATGTACCCATGTAGTGCCCATATTGTTACTATTGTGCCCCATAGAAGCCCACTATTGTTATTATTGTGCCCTTACATTATTATTGTTATGTCGGCTCTGATTATGTTATGAGCCCTTAGACTCCTATATATAGAAAGGAGGTCTTTTCATTTGTATCATCCAAGAATTGTTCATTTATGTAATGTAAAGGAGGTTGCCCCCTCGAAGAGGCAGAATTCTAAGGCGTTGATCTATCTTTTCTATCTTTTCTTGAGCTGGTTTCATAACACAATTTGAAGAATTCTGTAAGAAGTGTGGTATAGCACGACAAAATACTAATCTATACACACCTGAGAAAAATGGAGTTTCAGAAAGAATGAACAAGACGTTGATGGAAAGGATAAGAAGCATGCTCAATGGTGTCGGGTTAGGACAGGAATTCTGGGCAGAGGCTATGGAGACGGCATGTTACCTAGTCAACAGATCACCCTCATCAACGTTGGAGGATAAGACTCCACAAGAGGTATGGACTGGTAAGAAACACCCTCTTTCACATCTAAGGGTATTTGTATGTGATGCATATGTACATGTTCCAAAGGAGAAAAGAACAAAGCTGGATAGTAAATTTGAAAAGTGCATCTTTATTGGGTATAAGGATGGTTTAAAGGGTTACAAGCTCTAGAACCCAATAACAAGGAAGGTTGTCTACAACCGAGATGCGGTGTTCAGAGAGGTGAAAGATGTTATTAAACATGAAGTCCAACCAAAAGAACCTGAGAAGATAGAGTTTGAGCTTAAGGAGGAAGAATCAGACTCTACAGCAGAAGAGGAATCAGAAGATGAAAAGCCACAAAATTTGGTTGTGAGGAGATCAGTTCGACAAAGAAGGCAACCAGAAAGGTATAATCCATCTGATTTTTGTTCAAATTTTGCTTATCTATTACTGATGATGATCCCAGAACTGTGAAGGAAGCAGTAGACTCAAAGGATGGAAAACTCTAGAAAGAGGCCATGGTTGATGAAATGACATCTTTGCACAAAAATGAGGTTTGGGATCTGGTGGAGTTGTCGGCTAGAAGGAAACTCATTGGAAGCAAATGGGTGTTCAAGAAGAAGATGAATTCAAAAGGAAATGTGGAGAAATACAAAGCTCAGTTGGTAGAAAAAGGTTATTCCTAGGTGCCGGGAATTGATTTTGGTGATATTTTTTCTTCTGTTTCCAAGGTAGCTTCTATTAGATTACTTTTATCTGTTTCTACTACTTTTGATTTTGAGGTAGAACAGATGGATGTGAAGAGAACATTTCTTCACGGGGATCTGGAAGAGGAGATCTACATGAAGCAACCTGAAGGCTTTGCGGTGAAGGGTAAACAATAACTGGTATGCAAGTTACAAAAGTGTATGGGTTAAAACAGTCACCAAGGATGTGGTATCAGAAATTTGATACATTTATTCAGGGACTTGGCTTCACTAGAAGCAAAGTAGATTACTATGTGTATTTTAAATTAATTGGTGACCGTGTTATTTATTTGGTCTTGTATAAGGATGATATGTTGCTGGCGAAAATGACAAAAAAATTATCCACGATTTGAAGACCCAATTGTCCTCCAAATTCGACATGAAATATTTTGGTGCTACAAACTATATTTTGGGCATGGAAATTAAAAGAGATCAAACAAAGAGGAATCTTTGGTTAAACCAAAGGAAATATGTTGAGACGATATATCAAAGGTTTAATATGCAGGACAGTAAACCGGTGAAGGTTCCTATTCCTGTAGGTGTAAAGTTATCTGCTGAACAGTGTCCCAAGACACAAGAAGAGGAAGAGGACATGTCTCGTGTTACATATGCAAGTGCAGTCAGTAGCTTGATGCATGAAATGGTCTGTACTAGACTAGACATTGCACATGTAGTAGGAGTATTGAGAAAGTTTATGTCAAAACTAGGGAAGGAGCATTAGACAACAGTGAAGTGGGTTTTCAGGTATTTGTGTGGCACTAGTGATTATGGTTTGTGCTACTAAGGAAGACCTAGATTGAACAAAGTTTTAGATATTCGTGCCTTTGTTGATGCAGACTGGGCTGGAGATCTGGATTAGAGAATATCTACAAGTGGGTATGTGTTTAACCTATTTGGAGGTGTAGTCAACTGGATAAGTAAGAAACGATATGTAGTGGCACTATCAACTATAGAGGAAAAATACATGGCAGCCACTCATGCAAACAAGAAAACAGTTTGGTTGTAGAGATTGCGTTCAAGTATGGGGTTAGTAGAGGGAGCTATAAGGATAGACTGTGAAAACCAAAGTACAATTTTCTTGGCAAAGAACCCTTCTTACTATTCAAAGACAAAACACATTGATGTTCACTATCACTTTGTGAGGGATATGATAGAAGACAAAAGGGTATTTCTAGTAAAGGTGAACATTTTGAAGAATACTACAGATGCATTGACAAAATCTGTGAGCTATGAGAAGTTCTCTTGGTGTAGAAAAACAATGGGCGTTGCAGGGTTGGATAAATGACTAAGCTCTCTTATGGAAATAAAACAAAAAGTGGGAGAATGTTGGGTTGTGTTATATTCTTTCCACGACTAGCCCCCCTCTACGGGGTCCAGGGCAGCGCCCCAAGAAATATTTTTTTTTTGGACCCATGGTTTTGTGCATGGTTTTCACACATGGTTTTGGGCGTGATGGTTTTTGGTCCATTGTATTGGATGTGTCGACATGTATATATATGTATTGTAACATTGAAAGGAATGTTTGGTCAATTTAATGTGTCCTAAATTGCTGAATTTAATTGTCAATCCGAGATTCATAAACTGACGAAGTGCGGCGCACTATATGTGTAAGATAACCTATTTCTTACTTTTGTCATTTTTGATTTTTATGTTTTGGGGGTTTTTATCTTCATTGATTTCCTAATGTGAGATGGAATTTCTAAAAGACAAGTATGGATATAAATGTTCAAGGCAATGATGTCCTTTATAATGATTTCCTAAACTTCAAACTTCAAAAGGGGTTTAAAACATGCAATGAAAAAATTAATTCCTAAAAGAAAATGAAAATGTGCCACTATACTAGTCAAACAAACTGTGAACTATTGATCATGAAATCCATTATCCTTGCTGCTGTCTAAATACAAAGGAAACTGTGCTCAAAGAAATCCAAGAATTGCATGCAAAGTAAATCTAAAATCAAATTACATCAACTCATATTCTGACCCCTCACCATTAGTCTCGCTATGGCTTTAAGAGGTAATCATAAACAACTTGAGCAATCTGATATCTAATTTGCAGGAAAATAAACTAATATCAAATTACAAACTCATACTTCAATCCCTCACCATTAGTTTTGCTATGGCTTTCGGAAGTAACTGATAATGACATGAGCAATTTAATATCTAACTTGCAGAAAAATAAACTAATATCAAACTACACACTCATCCTTCAATCCCTCACCATTAGTTTCGCTATGGATTTCGGAGGTAACTCATAATGACATGAGCAATTTAATATCTAACTTGCAGAAAAATAAACTAATATCAAACTACACACTCATCCTTCAATCCCTCACCATTAGTCTCGTTATGGCTTTCGGAGGTAACTGATAATGACATGAGCAATTTAATATCTGACTTGCAGAAAAATAAACTAATATCAAACTACACACTCATCCTTCAATCCCTCACCATTAGTCTCACTATGGCTTTCGGAGGTAACTGATAATGACATGAGTAATTTAATATCTAATCTAACTAATAAAGAAAATGTACAAAACTGAAATAAATAAGATAGTGCTGGAATTAAAAACTAAGAAAAATAAATCAGCAGAAGGACAAGACTGATTCCATGTCATTAGTCATTGTAAAACTATGTGCAAATGCCTGGGCTGCCTACTGTAATCTAGAACAAAGACACTGATCAGTTAACAACAGTATAAAGCATGAAAAATTATGGACAAAAATAAAACATGAATACCATAAGCAATGCAATATATACACGTAAATGAATACGGCATAAGGAACGTAAAGAAATAAAGCATCAAACTATACAGTAATAAACAAAACCTCGGCATGTGCAGGGGCCCTTTGCACAACCTTGGGCAGTCAGCTATCAACCATGAATTGAGCTTATAAACAGAGTCTTCTCATGTATTCAAAATGTAGTCATAACACAAAAATAAAGTCACGGCACAGTGGGCTCGTTAACAGCCAAAATTACATTACAAAAGCTAACTAATATGCGTATGAGAATGCATTATTTATAACATAGGATGACATAACTACTTTCCTACAATCTGTGCTGATAAAAGACAAGTGAACAACCACGTCCAGGTATCTAGCATTATGGCTGCCGTGAAGATTAAATCTTTGGAGGGTGGTTGTTGGATTCGGCGTATGGAACAGTCCACAGGTGTTGGTATGTCCCCTAAGATTTAGGAACGACCACGCAAGTCTTCACGTGGTGAAAAACAAAGTTCTGTCACCGTAGGACTCTTATGTTGAGCCCCAAACTTGCATCTTTCCTACACCTTTTTCTAGCTTCTTTCCATTCATCTGAACCTCCTAAACCATCAATATCATTGCATATTAGTTATAAAAGAGCATTTAAAGTGGTTTCTTGACTATGTCTTTGTGTTGCTGTTTGAACTAGATTTTTGCTTATGAGCTGCGGAATCTTGTCACTTTCCGCAACCAGCTCAACTTTTCACAACCATTTTGTTAAAGTCTATATTGCAAGTGTCTTCAGGCGAATCGAGCCACATGGGCAAGTTGAAAACGACGTGGACATGAACCGAGTCCTATTGGCTCAGTCGAATTCATCAAAAGAGGCCATAGCCAAATGTAGTCAAGCGGTGGTCAACCTAAGAGTCCTACGGTGACAGAACTCTGTTTTTCACCACGTGAATACTTGCGTGGCCGTTCCTAAATCTCAAAGGACATACCAACACCTGTGGACTGCTCCATAAGCCGAATTGAACAACCACCCTCCAAAGATTTAATCTTCACGGCATCCATAATGCTAGATTCCTGGACGTGGTTGTTCACGTGTCTTTTATCAACGCATATTGTAGGAAAGTAGTTATGTCATCCTCTGCTATAAATAATGTGTTCTCATACGCATATTAGTTAGCTTTTGTAATGTAATTTTGACTGTTAATGAGCCCACTGTGCCGTGACTTTATTTTTGTGTTATGACTGCATTTTGAATACATGAGAAGAATCTATTTATAAACTCAATTCGTGGTTGATAGCTGACTACCCGAGGTTGTGCAGAGGGCCCCTGCACATGTCGAGGTTTTGTTTATTGCTGTATAGTTTCATGCTTTATTTCTTTATGTTCCTTATGCCATAATCATTCACGTGTATATATTGCATTGCTTATGGTATTCACGTTTTATTTCTGTCCATAATTTTTCATGCTTTATACTGTTGTTAATTGATCAGTGTCTTTGTTCCAGATTACAGTAGGCAGCCCGGGCATTTGCACATAGTTTTACAATGACTAATGACATGGAATCAATCTTGTCCTTCTGCTAATTTATTTTTCTTAGTTTTTAATTCCAGCGCTGTCTTATTTATTTTAGTTTTATACATTTGCTTTATTAGTTAGATTAGATATTAAATTACTCATGTCATTATCAATTACCTCCGAAAGCCATAGTGAGACTAATGGTGAGGAATTGAAGGATGAGTGTGTAGTTTGATATTAGTTTATTTTTCTGCAAGTTAGATATTAAATTTCTCATGTCATTATCAGTTACCTTCGAAAGCCATAGCGAGACTAATGGTGAGGGATTGAATGATGAGTGTGTAGTACATCCAACCCTCTTCCTCTCTTTCTAGATTTTTGCTTATGAGCTGCGAAATCTTGTCACTTTCCGCAACCATTTTGTTAAAGTCTACATTGCAGGTGTCTTCAGGCGAATCGAGCCACATGGGCAAGTTGAAAATGACGTGGACATGGACCGAGTCCTATTGGCTCAGTCGAATTCATCAAAAGAGGCCATAGTCAAATGTAGTCAAGCGGTGGTCAACCTAAGAGTCCTACGGTGATAGAACTCTGTTTTTCACCATGTGAAGACTTGCGTGGCCGTTCCTAAATCTCAGGGGACATACCAACACCTGTGGACTGCTCCATAAGCTGAATCCAACAGCCACCCTCTAAAGATTTAATCTTCACGGCAGCCATAATGCTAGATTCTTGGACGTGGTTGTTCACGTGTCTCTTATCAGCGTAGATTGTAGGAAAGTAGTTATGTCATCCTCTGTTATAAATAATGCATTCTCATACACATATTAGCTAGCTTTTGTAATGTAATTTTGACTATTAGCGAGCCCACTGTGCCGTGACTTTGTTTCTGTGTTATGACTGCATTTTGAATACATGTGAAGACTCTGTTTATAAGCTCAATTCGTGGTTGATAACTGTTGCTCGAGGACTGTGCAGAGGGCCCCTGCACATGCCGAGGTTTTGTTTATTGCTGTATAGTTTCATGCTTTATTTCCTTACGTTCATTATGCCATAGTTATTCACGTGTATATATTGCATTGCTTATGGTATTCACGTTTTATTTCTGTCCATAATTTTTCATGCTTTATACTGTTGTTAACTGATCAGTGTTTTTGTTTTAGATTACAGTAGGCAGCCCAGGAATTTGCACATAGTTTTACAATGACTAACATTCTTGGTGCTTCTTCATCAAGCATCTGAATTTAAGATTGATTAGGTCCTCTCTTTCTTGGTGCTAAACAACAGAAGGACAAGAAAACGTCCCTCACAGGTGATAAACTTTTGAATAACCAATAGTAAACTAGCCCACTCTTCTTTTAAAGCATGGACAGGAATTCCCTTTTTGAAAATGGTGACATCCATACCTGGGTTACGTAGGATCACTCTCCAAGTTTCCTCACCAATGTTCTTGTTCTTAAACTAGCGTTCACCTTCTTGGGGAAGTTCTGTAGTAGCTGGTATGGATGTATTCCCATCTGTCACACGGCTGACCCGGGTTCGATCCCCGGCAACGGCGCCAAAATGTTTGGTCAATTTAGTGTGTCCTAAATTGCTGCATTTAATTGTCAATCCGGGATTCGTAAACTGACAAAGTGCGGCACACTATATGTGCAAGATAACCTATTTCTTACTTTTGTCGTTTTTGATTTTTATGTTTTGGGGGTTTTTATCTTCGTTGATTTCCTAATGTGAGATGGAATTTCTAAAAAACAAGTATGGATATAAATGTTCAAGGCAATGATGTCCTTTATAATGATTTCCCAAACTTCAAACTTCAAAAGGGGTTTAAAACATGCAATGACAAAATTAATTCCTAAAAGAAAATGAAAATGTGCCACTATACTAGTCAAACAAACTGTGAACTATTGATCATGAAATCCATTATCCTTGCTGCTATCTAAATATAAAAGAAACTGTGCTCAAAGAAATCCAAGAATTGCAAGCAAAGTAAATCTAAAATCAAATCACATCAACTCATATTCTGACCCCTCACCATTAGTCTCGCTATGGCTTTCGGAGGTAACTGATAATGACATGAGCAATTTAATATCTAACTTGCAGAAAAATAAACTAATATCAAACTACACACTCATCCTTCAATCCCTCACCATTAGTCTCGCTATGGCTTTCGGAGGTAACTGATAATGACATAAGCAATTTAATATCTAACTTGCAGAAAAATAAACTAATATCAAACTACACATTCATCCTTCAATCCCTCGCCATTAGTCTCGCTATGGCTTTTGGAGGTAACTGATAATGATATGAGTAATTTAATATCTAATCTAACTAATAAAGCAAATGTACAAAACTGAAATAAATAAGACAGTGCTGGAATTAAAAACTAAGAAAAATAAATCAGCAGTAGGACAAGACTGATTCCATGTCATTAGTCATTGTAAAACTATGTGCAAATGCCCAGGCTGCCTACTGTAATCTAGAAAAAAGACATTGATCAGTTGACAACAGTATAAAGCATGAAAAATTATGGACAGAAGCAAAACGTTAATACCATAAGAGATGCAATTTATACACGTGAATAACTATGGCATAATGAACGTAAGGAAATAAAGCATGAAACTATACAGCAATAAACAAAACCTTGGCATGTGCAGGGGCCCTCTGCATAGTCCTCGGGAAACAACTATCAACCATGAATTGAGATTATAAACATAGTCTTCTCATGTATTCAAAATGCATTCATAACACAGAAATAAAGTCACGGCATAGTGGGCTCATTAACAGTCAAAATTACATTACAAAAGCTAACTAATATGGGTATGAGAACACATTATTTATAACAGAGGATGACATAATTACCTCCTACAATCTACGCTGATAAGAGACACATGAACAATCACGTCCAGGAATCTAGCATTATGGCTGCCATGAAGATTAAATCTTTGGAGGGTGGTTGTTGGATTTGGCTTATGGAGTAGTCCACAGGTGTTGGTATGTCCCCTGAGATTTAGGAACGGCCATGCAAGTCTTCACGTGGTGAAGAATAGAGTTCTATCACCTTAGGACTCTTAGGTTGACCATCGCTTGACTACCTTTGACTATGGCCTCTTTTGATGAATTCGACTGAGCCAATATGACTCGGTCCATATCCACGTCATTTTCAACTTGCCCATGTGGCTCGATTCGCCTGAAGACACCTGCAATATAGACTTTAACAAAATGGCTGTGGAAAGTTGAGCTAGCTGCGGAAAGTGACAAGCTTCCGCAGCTCATAAGCAAAAATCTAGTTCAAACAGCAACACAAAGACATAGTCAAGAAACCACTTTAAATGCTCTTTTATAACTAATATGCAATGATATTGATGGTTTAGGAGGTTCAGATGAATGGAAAGAAGCTAGAAAAAGGCGTAGGAAAGATGCAAGTTTGGGGCTCAACATACCCCCACTGTGAAGGGGTTGCATGTCCTCATGCAACCAAAATTTTGACTATCCCTCCTTCAAATCATATGTTTTGAAGCTTTTGCCAGTACATCCAGCCCTCTTCCTCTCTTTCTTGGTGCTGCTAACATCCTGGGCTTCTTCATCAAGCATTTGAATTTAAAATTAATCAGTGCTCTACTTATCTTCTTGCATTTCTTCTTCAATTTCCTGTTCTTTTTGTGCCATAGTCCCAGGTGTAGCATAGTGTTCTCATGGATGATCTTGTCCACTCTGCTCTGCTCTTTGAGTGCTTCATTTTCATTTTTAATATGTCGATTTAAAACCTCCAACTCAAAGATTTCTTGTTTCAACGATTGGACTAGAGCTTCTTGTGCTATGTAAGGCTGAGTGGATGAAGTGTTGGGACCCGTGGCTATTCTTTCTAAGGATTCTATGTAATCATACACCTCTTGCTGCCTTGGAACTATTTCAGGTGTCGTTTTCCTGGGGCTGTCCCCAAAATGCTGTGGAGGAGAATTGACTTCAAACTCTGGCCGAAAAGGACTCATGTCATCATCTTGAGGACTAGTTTCAACGTTTGGCTGAGAATGAGGTGGATTACGGCCAGCTGGAGTTTGTTCAGGTGTTCCTTCTCCCAAATCAATAAAATGCGGTCCTTTCATTTGTGCTTTTCTCCATTTTCCCTTAAGCCTGTTGCTTCTTCTTACATATTGCGGACTACTGTCTTTTTCCTTCCGTTTTCCTTTTCCTTTCTTTTTGGCCATAGATAATTGTTCCTGAAGGTGAACTAATCTCTCAGACAATACTTGATGGTATTCTTCTAAGGAAGGGGTTTGATGCACAACCTCAATGCTTCTTTTCTCTTTTGATTTTGTTGGCTTTTTACCCTCGGTCTTTTCCTTCCTCCTTTTAGACAGTATTTCTTCTCTACTAGTTCTCTCAACTCTGTTAGTAGGAGTGCTTTTAGTTTTATCATATGTTCTCTTTCTTCTACCTCTTTTTGATGTACTACCTTCAGGGGTTTCTTGGGATTCTTCAAAGAAATTTCTAATTAAAAATTGCTCCCAAGTGTCCCTTTTCTCTTTTAATTGTTTTTCTATCAGGATTTTCATGAGACCATGGTGATACAAATGTGGTTCTACGTCCCCCAGATGCTTTTGGACGGTTACAGACATATTTTTCAAACTGTTTAGTAAAAAGTATGGTAGATTAAGAATCTGGTTGTCTAGAAAATTCATTAACAGACGTGCATGATACATGTGCATTGCTCCAAAACGTCCCTCACAGGTGATAAATTTTTGAATAACTAACAGTAAGCTAGCCCACTCTTCTTTGAAAGCATGAACATGAATTCCCTTTTTGAAAAGGGTGACATCCTGGTGAGCTCCAGTATTGTAGCAATAATGCTACAACTCCTGAGGCTTCCTGTCTCTCATTTTATCAACCCGGTTGTTCGTACAAACTTGGAAGCGACGGTGCTATATGCACAAGTACTAGCTCTTGTCGCAGATGTCACTTGGTCAGCTGGCACAAGTCCGCTAGGGCTCAAGCCAACTTCTATAGGCTCACAGAAGAAGCTTTATCAATGATGGACGAAAGCTAGCTCAAAGGAGACTAAGCTAATTGACAAAAAATGAACTAAAAGTAATTCAACGCATGTCTAGGAAACCCTAATTTAACTAGTCTAACCCCTATAATGCAATGAAGGTGAATAAAACTTCTACCAATGCTGCTACTACCTCTAATAAGTGGAAATGCATGGATCTAAACTACTTGCATTATCAAAGACATGTTTTGTACTTTTCATTAAGCAGGTGGAATGATTGCGATTTTGTGCTTATTAGGGTTTGGTTGTGCAGATGGGATGGAGAAGGAATGAAAGCGTTGGACAGGTTGGGGAGGCTAGGTGAGGTTCCTATGGACCCTTGGCATCCATCCATAGAGTTTTTCCACGTTCAGAAGCTCGGCAACCGAGTGGATGACCTCCTACAGGATGTCTGCAGGGGATCCTACAGGATACTC
>APFE030852400.1:52042-80245 GCA_000404065.3 Pinus taeda
GGTAACTGATAATGACATGAGCAATTTAATATCTAACTTGCAGAAAAATAAACTAATATCAAACTACACACTCATCCTTCAATCCCTCACCATTAGTCTCGCTATGGCTTTCAGAGGTAACTGATAGTAACATGAGTAATTTAATATCTAACTTGTAGAAAAATAAACTAATATCAAACTACACACTCATCCTTCAATCCCTCACCATTAGTCTCGCTATGGCTTTCAGAGGTAACTAATAATGACATGAGTAATTTAATATCTAACTTGCAGAAAAATAAACTAATATCAAACTACACACTCATCCTTCAATCCCTCACCATTAGTCTCGCTATGGCTTTCGGAGGTAACTGATAATGACATGAGTAATTTAATATCTAATCTAAATAATAAAGCAAATGTATAAAACTGAAATAAATAAGACAACGTTGGAATTAAAAACTAAGAAAAATAAATCAGCAGAAGGACAAGACTGATTCCATGTCATTAGTCATTGTAAAACTATGTGCAAATGCTCAGGCTGCCTACTGTAATCTGGAATAAAGGCACTGATCAATTAACAATAGTATAAAGCATGAAAAATTATGGACAAAAATAAAACGTGAATACCATAAGCAATGCAATATATACACGTGAATGATTATGGCATAAGGAATGTAAAGAAATAAAGCATGAAACTATACAACAATAAACAAAACCTCGGCATGTGCAGGGGCCCTCTGCACAACCTCGGGTAGTCAGCTATCAACCACGAATTGAGCTTATAAACAGAGTCTTCTCAGGTATTCAAAATGTAGTCATAACACAAAAATAAAGTCACGGCACAGTGGGCTCGTTAACAGTCAAAATTACATTACAAAAGCTAACTAATATGCGTATGAGAATGCATTATTTATAATAGAGGATGATGTAACTACTTTCCTACAATCTGCGCTGATAAAAGACACATGAACAACCACGTCCAGGAATCTATCATTATGGCTGCCGTGAAGATTAAATATTTGGATGGTGGCTGTTGGATTCGGCTTATGGAGTAGTCCACAGCTGTTGGTATGTCCCCTGAGATTTAGGAACGGCCATGCAAGTCTTCACGTGGTGAAAAACAAAGTTCTGTCACCGTAGGACTCTTAGGTTGACCACCGCTTGACTACCTTTGACTATGGCCTCTTTTGATGAATTCGAATGAGCCAATAGGACTCGGTCCATGTCCACGTCGTTTTCAACTTGCCCATGTGGCTTGATTTGCCTGAAGACACTTGCAATATAGACTTTAACAAAATGGTTGCAGAAAGTTGAACTGGCTGCGGAAAGTGACAAGATTCCGTAGCTCATAAGCAAAAATCTAGTTCAAACAGCAAAACAAAGACATATTAAGAAACCACTTTAAATGCTCTTTTATAAATAATATGCAATGATATTGATGGTTTAGGAGGTTCAGATGAATGGAAAGAAGCTAGAAAAAGGTGTAGGAAAGATGCAAGTTTGGGGCTCAACAAGGAACATAATGAAAAATCAATCTGGTAGTCTCAGTTTTGGGATCCAGGGGAAAATCTCTATATATATTTGTTTTATGTGTTATGCTCTTGCCATTGTTTATTTTTTGTCTTTAGAATTTGTATGTAGGTAATTTATGTACGGGGTTAAAACCTACATATATTTTATTTTAGTAAATTTAATTTGAACCCAATTCATCTCAAATTCAGGCAAGCATCATTTACTCTGGTGTCTCTTCTTCCACAATTTTCCAGCAATCTAAAAACAAAATTTTATTTATTTATTACTTCTTTGTTCCCAAAAATCAATACATCATAATCCAGAGTCAAAAGAACTAATAATAGTAAACAAAAAAACACAATTGTTTTATCAGAATGGGGGTATTACATCTTCCCCCTCTCAAAACTAACACCATCCTAGATGTTTATTAATCTTACTGAAATAGTGTTGGGTATGCTTCCTTCATAACGTCTTCTCTTTCCCATGTTGCCTCCTCAGGTGTAAAGTGTCTCCACTGCACCTTAACCTAAGTGACGACTTTATTCTGGAGCACGGTTTCCTTCCACTCTAGGATGCAGAGTGGCTTAGGTAGGAAATATCCTTCGGGTTCCACCTATAACAGATTGCAATCAATTACATGAGACCACAAATTCATAGTGACGGTACCGCATTCTAAAATTTGTTTTAAGAATATCTTCTTCTCTTATTCGTAACTGATGATAACCAGTCCACAAATCGATATTTGAGAGAATTATTCCGCACTCGCTCCCCCCCCCTTACATGATCAAATAGATTGTCATTTTGTGGTAAAGGGTATATGTTTTTAACGATCAATTTTTTCAGTTGGCAGTAGTCAATACACATTCTGAACATACCATCCTTCTTTTTCAAAAACAAGAAAGGTGGCCCCCCACGGTGAAACATTGAGTCTAATATAGTCTTTATGCAATAGTTCATGTTGCATCTTCAATTCTAGTAGTTCCGGGGTACTCATACGATACGGAGCTTTGGACACAGGGACAACTCTGGGTACTAAATCAATAGTAAAATCTATGCCCCGTTTTGGGGGTAACCCCAAAATTTGTTTTGGAAACAAATATGGGAATTCCTTAACAACTGGTAAAGTCTCTAAATAGTCTCTTTCAATTAGTTTCTCACTAGTTTCCATCTCTACTAAGTATAGTTGACAACCTTTTCTGGCACTTCTTTTTAGCTGCAAAGCTGAAATCTACCGAACCAACGCTTGTTTTGGCTTTCCCTTAATTACTCTAGTGGATCCATTAGGACTAACATATGTAATTATTTTTTCTAAACAGTTTACAACAACGACTTTCACTTCTAACCAATCCATGCCTATTAATAGGTCATATGATCCTAAAGTGATGATATTTAAATCTACCACTGTAGGATACCCATTTAAATTTAGCAGACATTGCTTCACTTGAATGGTTACTTTCCTTTAGATTCATGTTGTTGATTGAACCAACCATGCATTTATGAACTTTTCTATTTCCAAATTACACTTTTCCACAATTTGGGGGTTGATATAGCTTAAAATAGCCCTCAGATCAATTAAAACAGACACGGGTTGGTTTAGGATATTACCTTCAATATCCAACATAGTAGATTGGTACTCTGCTTGTTGATTCTCCAAAGTTATGCTGATTCTGGGAATATTCTAAGCAATTTCATTTACGGTGGTTGCCTCATGAACAACCTATATGTTTTGAACATACTCGAGACTGTGTGGGAAATCCCTCAGCAAATGTGGCTCTCCGCAACCCCAACATTTCAACAGTTCTCTCTCTTTCACATTGTTGTTTTTTTTGCTATTATGTTCAGTGGTTCTCGAGCTGGTATATGATTGTGCAGGTGGGGGTGCGTCTCCTTTGATCAATTTCTTCATTTAATGATCCTTACCAAATTTCTTGAGATAGTAAGGTTTTTGTCTTTTCATGCCCCCTCCCATTCTTGTGATGTCTTTACTCTTCCATGATTTACGACTTTCACTTTTAATCCTAAATGGCTAATAACATAACCTAGCCTTCCTCACCACTTCGTCCATGGTCTTTGGATTATCAAACTCAATTCTCTCCTTATATGAAGCTAGTAAATAGTTTAAGAACTGTTGTATTTTGGTTTTCTCCTCTTTAAGGTATGATACATACCTCAATAGGTTCGTGAATTTAGGCACAAATTTATCCATAGTCAGTTGTCCCCTTAATTCGTGGAATTCTTTAGCCCGATCATCGTAATAACATTCACTAAGGTAGCGTGACTTGAGTTGTTTATGGAATTCTTCCCAAGAAACCATCTTTTCCTCTAACAACTGAACACTTTTCACCTCTTCCCACCATAGAGTAGCTTTTCCCTACAGCTGATAGATTGATCCAGGTGGATCTTCAGATACAATGGCATGGAAAAACTTAGAAAACTCAAAGTGAGCAGAATGAATTCAACTCAGGACCAGAGCAGAGATCTCGTCTTCTTGATTCCAATGGAACAAATGGTACTTCAATCCAAGTTTGGATGATGAACTTATCGCACAAAGAAGGGTTCTTCAATCCTTAAGAAAATGAGGATTTCCTTCGAAAATGAGTCTTAAGCCTTTAAAGGCCAAATCACAATTGTAGGTTGCATAGAGGTGCGCTTAAGCTTTGGGCAGTGGAACCCCCGATCGTCGATCTCCAATCAGATTGGATCGACAGATCGAAGGAAATCACAATCAAAGGTCTTACCTATATGCATATCGGCGGTAGCAGGGTGCGATTGACGATCAGATCGGATCGACAGAACCACTATCGGACACCCAGGGTGATATATGTGTGGGATGCCAACGCGATCAACCAATGCCAATATCAGCAATCAGCGGTCAGACATTCCCGATAACTAGGACAGGGACACCCCTGATGTGTCCATTTGCGACCTCAATGCGGACCCGATATGGGAAATAAACCTGATTTTATGTTGTATGAAGTCCGGGTATATGGTTTTTGGGTGGATTTTAGTGTTTTTCGAGATTTTTTGAAGTTTTATCATTTCAAACGATAGAAGGCCATTTACAGGAATAGTTGCGCCCAGTGATCATTCCATGCTACCAACCTCCATAGTTAACCAGGCAAGCCCCGATTTAAATGGGATCGTGTCCGAGAATCCATTATAAAAGAGGATCATTGGAAAGAGTGAGAGGAGGAAATTTTGGTGGTAGCACGCTATTTTGCATGAGGCTGAGAGCACATGTTGGTCTGTTTTGGACAGTTTACATACTCCAACCCCTTTCTTTGCTGTGGGATGCTTTGGTGTTGCTTACCTCTCCATCTCAGGCATCTATTGCACAACTATCTTGTAGATTGGAGGTATAAGCCTCTTGTGTGAGAGTTTGATGAATGTAATTCTGTTCTTTCATGCCATTTAATAAGAAAGGCCTCCCCATTTTTGAGTTGGGCCCGGAGACGTAGTCCGAATTGGACGAACTCTGTTATCAAACCTTGGTGTCATCTTTTGTGCCTTTTATGTGTTTACTTCTTATTTTCTTATGTGCACATTTTCGTGTTAAGCTGCAATTTTATATGTAATTCTTTTCTATACATCTATAAGCGAAAGCATCTTGGATCAAGTGGTATTAGAGCAGGGCTCTTTAGATGTGAATTGCATGTTTGTATGCTAACAAGAGGCAATATTCAAAGAGGTGAAGGGAATCTAGAACCTTTCGATCCAGAGGCAGGGCGTGCACCTCAGAGAAGAAACATGGCTGAAGAGGAAGCTCGTATTGAAGAGGAGCACAATTTCAGAAAGACTTTCTATTCGACGGCAGAGAATGTTAGACAACTGGTTCTAAGGTTGGAGAGAGCAGAGGGAATATTTACAGAAGAAATAGGCTCAACACATGGAGATGGTGGAGGAGATCCCCCTCCTTCTCCTCCCGCAAATGAAGATTCTTCTTCCCCTCACTATAATAATCCTAGAAATCCCAGGGACACAGCTAAGAAACCTTTCTTTAAATTAAATGTTAAATTTGATCTTCCTGTGTTTAATGGAGAAAGTAACTCAGAGAAGCTTAATAATTGGATCAGAGAGATTGAGGTTTACTGCAGGATTCAAGAAACCATAGAGGATGAGGCGAAAATCTAGCTGGCCTCTCTACGGCTGGGTAGCACAGCTCTCGTTTGTTGGGAGAGAAAATTGTAGAGTAGTAAAAATGTGGGTAATCTCTTTTCCTCATGGTCTGATTTTACTTCTACATTAAGGGAACAATTTTATCCCTTAGGATACAAACATAAAGCTTTGATGAATTGACAATATTTAAGGCAAGGCAAAGTGCAGGATGTTTAGAGTTTTACAGAAGAATTTAGGAAGCAAGCACTAAATTTGGGTATTGTACTTGATACACCTGAAGTTGTAACTAAGTATATTGGTTCACTGCATAGTTATATTAGGAATTCATTATTATTGTTTGAACCAACCACTATTGACACAACTAGTGTAAAAGCAATTCATATTGAGAATAGGGGCAAGAATGAAAGAGAGGACCAGTCCAGAAAGCCACTGTTCAATCCTCCCAATGGCAAATCCAAAGTGAAATGGAAAGGGAAGGAGAAGAAAAAAACAACAACCAAAGAGGGAGAGCGGCCTTATTGTAATCACTGCGAGAAAGAAGGCCACGATGATGATCACTGTTGGAAGAAACACCCAGAAAAGCGTTCAAAGAAGTATGGAGGAAAAGGAAAGCAAAAAAAAGTGGCAGCAGCACAGCAAGACCTTGGATTAGATTCAGGAGATGAAGTGCTAGTCATAGCAGCGGGAACAAAAGGTACCCTTACACCCTCTGTTGATTCTAAATCACATGGAAACACTAGTTCTGTAGATGAGTCCCTTTCGAATGATAGAAAAAGAATTGAATTATTTCATATCATAGTTGTAGTAAATCACACCAAGGTTGAAACTCTATTTGATACTGGGTCTCAAGCAAATTTAATTGCAGACTCCTTGGTAAAGAAGCTTGGATTAGAAACAAAACTGCACCCAAAGCCTTATTCGCTGGGATGGATAAATGATAAAGCTAAATTGAATGTAACCCAGCAGTGCAAGGTAAAATTTGTGATTGCGTCTAAGCTGGTAGATGAAGTAGAGATGGATGTAATACCACTGGATATATGTGGCATGGTATTGGGGAGCCCCTACCTGTATGACAAGAAAGTAGTATTTTTCTTCCATGAGAATAAATATCACATCACCAAGGATGGAGTAGAATACATAGTGCAGGCTCATCAAAATAAGATTAACGCCAGCCTGGTAAGCATTGGGTAGATGAAACAACTGATGAATTCCAGCAAGACATGCATGTTTATGGTCGTAAGGGAGAAAGGCGTTGAATTTGTTGATGCATTACAGGGCTGCAATGGGAGGCATAAACAGGAATTGATGGACTTAATTTCTAATTATAATGAATTGTTTCAGTAGCCGTGGGGACTACCTCTAAAGAGGGAAATCCAACATGAAATCCACCTGTTGCATGATGCCCCTCTGCCGAATATCGACATGTACAGGATGTCGGCAATTGAAATGGAGGAGATTAAGTGGCAAGCACAGGAATTACTGGACCAAGGTGTGATCAGGCCGAGCTCCTCTCCATGTGGTTCGTCGATTGTTCTAGTGCCCAAGAAGGACGTCAGCTGGAGGATGTGCGTGGATTACTGCGCACTCAACAAAATATTAGTAAAAAATTTCTATCCCCTCCCATGCATAGATGATTTATTGGATCAATTAAAAGATGTTGTATATTTCACAAAGTTGGATTTGAGCAGTGGCTATCACCAGGTCAGAATTGCGGAGCAGGACGTGTGGAAAACCACTTTCAAAACCAAGCAGGGGCTATTGAAATGGATGGTAATTCCATTCGGGCTTTGCAACGCTCCAGCCACCTTTATGTAGGTTATGAATAATATATTTCAGCCATTCATTGATGAGTTTGTTCTTGTATATTTAGATGATATACTAGTTTTTAGAAAGAATTGGTTTGAACATGTGAGTCATGTAAAGAAAGTGCTTGATGTGCTGAAAAAGGAAAACCTCTTTGTAAAATTGTCAGTGTGAGTTCGCGAAAAACTCTTTGGGTTACCTAGGTCATATTGTTGGTGATGGTCAGTTAAAAATTGATCCCGCTAAAGTTGAAGCAATTGTAAATTGGCCTAAGCCTACTAGTGTAACTGAGGTCTGTAGCTTTCTTGGTGTAGTCTGGTATTGGAGAATATTTATTGCTAATTTCTCTGTTATTGCAGCACCTTTGCACACATTGACAAGTGTGAAACAAACCTTCCAATGGGGAGGAAGACAACAGAAGTCCTTTGAAACATTGAAGGAAAAAAATTAGCACTGCGCCAGTCTTAGCCTTACCCGATCTCCAACAACCATTTGAGATCAAAACGGATTCCAACGGTTATGCCATGGGCGCTGTACTGATGTAGAAAAAGAAGCAAATTTCTTACCATTCTGATAAGTATTCTCAAGTTTTGATAAACTATCCCACCTATTACAAGGAGCTTTATGCCTTGGTGCAGAGTGTGAAAAAGTGGAAACACTACTTGATCGGCAAGGAGACCATCATCCATATAGATCATCAGCCCTTGCAGTACCTTCAGTCACAAACCAAGTTGCAGCAAACTCGTCATTTCAAGTGGATGGGCTTTCTTCAATAGTTTCATCTGGTAATAAATTATAAGAAGGGCACCAACAATAAAGTGGCCGATATGCTATCTCGCCCTCCTATTTCTGCTTCTGTTATTTTGCATAATGCTTCGTTATCTTTTGAAAGTTACACTGAACAATATGCTAACGATGATGACTTTAAGGAGGTTTATGCAAAACCAACCCATGGTTCATAGGTTGACAACTATCACGCAGGGGAAATTGTTGTATCACCTTGGTAAATCATGTATTCGCACAGGAGAAAGAGTGCATGTGATTCGAGAGGCCCACACCTCTCTTGTGTCTAGACACTTTGGTGTCGAAAAGACTTTATGTCATGTACAAAGATTTTGTTTCTGGCCTCATATGAAAAATATTGTGACTCGCTAAGTAAAGGGTTGTGTCATGTGTTCTATTTCAAAGCCCTCTAATAGAAAACTTGGGCTCTACACACCACTCCCTATTTTGAGTCGTCCATGGGAAAGTGTGTCAATGGACTTTGTAGGAGGTTTACCTTTGTCTAGGAAGAGTCATGACTATTTGTATGTCATTGTTGACCATTTTAGCAAAATGTGTATACTTATGCCTTGTAAAAAGCAAATTACTGCAGAGTAGACTTCTTCTCTTTTCTTTCGACATGTTTGGGTCCACTTTGGATTACCCATATCAATTGTGTCAGATCGAGACTCTCGCTTCCTTGGGGAGTTCTGGACCAGCTTGTGGAGGATGACACCAAATTGAAAAGAAGCACGACATTTCACCCGCAAACCGACAAACAGACATAGGTTGTTAACCGTACTATGGTACATCTATTACGATGCTATTGTGGAAACCATCTCAAGTTGTGGGATGAACATCTCCCCTATATACATCTATTAGCATTTACCATTCGAGACATGCTTTGGTTACATACCAAAAGGCCCTTTTGATATGGTCTTTGGAAAGGAGGATGGCTCTAGTGGACGATAAGGACAAAGCTCAACAGTTCATTTAGCGAATCTAAATGATTCACCAAGCAATGCAAGAAAAATTGGAAAAAAATCAAGCCCGTTACAAGGCTCGACATAATAAACCCCAGGTCGACCATCAATTCCAAGTGGGTGACAAGGTGTGGTTCCACATTAGCAAAGATAGGGTGAAGGGAGAAGGAAAGAAGTTGCGGCTAATCTGGTATGGACCATTCACCATATTGGAGAATATTGTGAGAAATGCCTTTCATCTTGACTTGTCGTTATATATGCAGAGGTACTCAATAGTGAATGTGGAGAACCTAAAGCTGTATGAACCTCCTTTGATCATGGAAACTGATGAGGTGGGCACAGTTCCTACCATCGAGGATTTCGCACAAGAATATCTCGATGAGTTGCCCGAAGACATCATCCTCGACAGAAGGACTAGGACTTCACGATGAGGGGATGTAGAGTACCTTCGAGTTGGATTCAAAGGAATATATCCTAATAAGGCTAGATGGCTGAAGAAAGGGAAAGTGAGGGAACAATTCCCTCACTTTCCAATTGACTAATGAAAATATTTTGGTAGTCCAAAAGCTCCTCAATGGGGAGGATTGATCCAGGTGGATCTTCAGATACAATGGCATGAAAAAACTCAAAAAATTGAAAGTGAGCATAATGAAGTCAACTTAGGATCAGAGCAGAGATCTTGTCTTCCTGATTCCAACGGCACAAAGGGTATTTCAATCCGAGTCCGGATGATGAAGTTATCGCACAAAGAAGGGTTCTTCAATCCTTAAGAAAATGAGGATTTCCTTCGAAAATGAGTCTTAAGCCTTTAAAGGCCAAATCGTAATCGGAGGTTGCATAGAGGCAGACTTAAGCTTTAGGCAGTGGAACCCATGATCTCCAATCTCCGATCATATCAGATCAGCGGATCAGAGGCAATCACAATCAGAGGTCTTACCTATATGCATATCAGCAGTAGCAGGGTGCGATCAGTGATCAGATTGGATCGGCGAAACCACTATCCGACACCCGGGGCAATATATGTGTGGGATGCCCATGCGATCCACCGACGCCAATATTGGTGATTGGCAATTGGCGGTCGGACATTCCCGATAACCAGGATAGGGACACCCTCGATGTGCCGATTTTGCGACCTCAGTGCAGACTCGATATGGGAAATAAACCCGATTTTAAGTTTTATGAAGTTCGGGTATATGGTTTTTGGGCAGATTTCAGTGTTTTTTAGGATTTTTTGAAGTTTTATCATTTCAAGTGATAGAAGGCCATTTACAAGAACGTTTGCGCTTACCGATCATTCCACACTACCAACCTCCATAGTTAACCAAACAAGCCCTGATTTAAATGGGATCATGTCCGAGAATCCATTATAAAAGAGGACTGTTGGAAAGAGCAAGAGGAGGCAATTTTGGTGGCAACATGCTATTTCATAGGAGGCCGAGAGCACATGCTGGTCTGTTTTGGACAGTTTACATGCTCCAGCCCCTTTCTTTGCTGCGAGACATTTTGGTGTTACTTACCTCCATCTCAAGCATCTATTGCACAACTACCTTGCAGATTGGAGGTATAAGCCTCTTGTGTGACAGTTTGATGAATGTAATTATGATATTTCATGCCATTTAATAAGAAATGCCTCCCCATTGTTGAGCTGGGTCCGAAGACATAGTCCGAATTGGACGAACTCCGTTATCAAGCCTTGGTGTCCTCTTTTGTGCCTTTTATGTGTTTACTTCTTGTTTTCTTATGTGCACATTTTCGTGTTAAGATGCAATTTTATATGTAATTCTTTTCTATACATCTATAAGCAAAAACATCCTGGATCATAGATATCCAAGCGTGCCTTTAAATTACTTTCATATTCATATACTTAGAATTACTTAATCATGTTCAACAACCATGTTTTTGCATCTTCCTCTTTTTCCCCATCAAACATTAGAAGGTTTGATCTTCCTAAATTCCCCTTGTAGCTCCATTTTCTTCCTTCTCCTATGTACTTTTGGGGAACTACGATCAGACTCTTCTCCACTCTCAGACTTTTCTGATTCTATTTGCTCATTTTTCTTTTCAAATCCCTTTGTCTCCACACTTTTATGATTGGATTGCTCAGTCCAATCCCTAATCAACTTTTCCTGCGCATCATTGGGCTTCAAGAGCCACTCATTATTATTGTAGAGCTGCACTATTTCCCACTGCAAGTTCTTCATCATATCCACAAGCTAGGAAGGTAAGGTAGCACTACCTTCCCCCAACTCCACGTACAAAAATTCCCCACCAGTAATAGATGGAGGAGAATTCTCCATATTTTCTCAGGACCCAAGTTCCTACAAAACAACTCAGTGAGTATAAAAAATTTGTCATCTACTACTAATCCTATGCATAGGCACTAATGATGAGGCCTCTTTGCAGGCCCAAAGCAGAACTTTGAGCTCTGATACCATTTGTAATGAACCCATTTACACTAAATTTTTTTCTTCCCTAGTTTAATAGTGGTAATTCATGCTACCCTCTTTTACTCAGTTACTTATGTAGACTTCATGATGTGATTTCTTTTCCCTTTGAACATGTGATTTTTCACTACTTTCTAGCTATGTTTAAATGTTAGCTATGTACGCCAAGGTGCCTATATGTATTTAGGGGGTGAGGGCCACTATGGCTTATAACCTCCTATTTTCTAATAGAATGTTATATAAATACTGTGTAGATATCCCATCATAAACTATGTTTGGAAAAGGGGATTTATACTCACACCATTTGAAGAGCTCCATGGTTTCCTTCAATTTATTAAATTTTGGGTTTTACATTACGTTTCTAGTTGTGTACCTAGATATCTTTGTGAATTAGATTCAACCCCTCATCACAATTCTCTCTATGCTGGAAACCACTCTGACTCCATGGCAGTTACTCTTTGTCCCTACCCAAACCTGTCTCCACGTCACAATTATCCCACCACCTCTGTCTACTCCACTAGCCAGGTTCCACATCACCCAGACCCATGTGAGGATGTATGCTAGTGTTCTGATCCATGTATTTACTTTTTCGATGAGACATCAACAACTTTGATCTTCTGGGGCTTCATCAATGACTATCTCCCTCTGTATCAAAACCCTAACACCCACAAAACCTTATTACGTCCTTATGTTCCTATATTCCTTCACTGCTCGACTTTCTGTAGAGGAGGGTTTTCGTTTTCCTTTATTGGCGATCCTCCCTACACCAGAACCCAAACCGCCCATGGTGAGACCCACTCCTTACATCACTCGTCCTTCGGCTATGGGAGTTTTGCAATTATGCTCTCTATGGTTTTCCCTGAACTCTCGGTTTCTTATCCCTTAGATGGTCTCAAATTCAGGGTTACTTCCACCAGGTTGTTGTTAAATCCATGGCCATGTGTGATGCCTTATCTTCGTGGTTGTGGAGAAAATGTCCTGTCGCACTTATCCATTATCTGTGTAGGAGGTGAGCATAGATTCAAAAAGGGAACAATGGAGGAATTACAGTGAGTGCAACCACCCTCCTTCCTTGACATCTGGTGGTAAGTGTCCAGTAGGTGGATTATGAATAGTTAATCATGCTCAGCTAAACATGCTGCTCTATTATACTATTGAATAACCTAATTTATATCTTCTACCACTAAGGTTCGTTCACCATCTGACCCTTTCCGTTATAAACCCAGGTAATAGTATGTTTTACCTAGCTGTGAGACTGTGTTTTTACCCCTATATTGTAGAATGGTTGTCCAATTACTTTTGACATTGTGGAAACTATGGGTTAAATACTCTGTTTCCGGGACTTGCAGATACGTGTTGCACTAGCTTCTTATTCATTTGGTGACATGACACGGTTGGGTTACCACATGCTAACTAGAGTTTGGCGCTTCTCTAGGTTGGTTATGTTTTTCCAAACCCCCTCCATCTTGGGTGCCTTTCAGCAACTGTAAAATCGAGTTCTAAATGCTCACTATCCTGTTGGGTTCATTGTATAGTAAATGCTCTTGTTGTTAATGTTTTATACTCGATTGTGTTCTTGGGTCTCAGATAGAGTATGGCACCCCTTAGTAAGTATGTGGTTTTCTTCCAACCACCGAACCCCTCTTGCATTCTTGTTAGTCTGTGAATGAGTTGCGAATTTGATAGCTTCTGCTATTGTCTGGGCATGGCCACTTTTATTTTCTCACCACTATTGAGGGTATGCTTTTTTTTGAAACACGAGTTTTCCATTTTTCTCCAGGTGGAAAGGTGGCTTATGTTATGTGGCGTGGGTTCATGCTTAGGCCTTAGAGTGCCTTCCTCCTAATTATGCATGGGTACTTGTTGTCCCCTGCATACAACTTATCGCTACGATTTTTTTGAACAGTTTTAGCTCACTGCTTATTTCTAGTGTATATTCGTGTGAGAATAATTGGGGTCTCTTCCCCATTTCGTTTGACCTTTTGATATGCATGAGTTGGACATCTTCGATGATTTGGATCTGACAAAAATATCAATGTATATATATTTTGTTGTAATATGGATGTCCTCCATGGTCATTATATTGAACCCTACTAGGGTTGACACTGTTGTTATGACAACCTTTTAATGTCTCGTAAATACTTTTATTTAGAATGTATAAATATTGCATGGTTCAAGTTATTATTTTGTTCCCCATATGATTCTTTAGGGAAATTTTTCTTTAGCGTTTTTATTATTTGCATGTAACCTCTTTGTAATTAACACATGTAATTCTAGTTGATTAGAAATAGCTTACCTGTGGGTTTAATGGAATATCATTCAATCCTTTAATAATGTTTTTGTAGCTACGATAATTATCAAAATGATTTTCCTATGTTGTGTTCTGGCTCCCCCATAGCCAGATCTTTAAAATTGACTGTGTATACTCAAATGTAATATAGCTAGGTAATACCAATATTGGCTTCTTCACGTCATAAAATTATTATAAGTTGTGTTGTGTGTGAGCGATCTAGTTTATGATATTTAAATATATACCTGTTACTATAGATTAACTACTTGCATGGTATTCTATGTAACTTTGATAGGTTAGTTTATTAAACCTGCTAAAATACACATGGTATGGTACAACTTACTAAGTTTCCACAAAATGAAGATTGTTCTATAATTTTCCTGTCAACTACATACGAGAGCGATGTACAGGATTCCGCTTGTGGTTTTCTGCGAAACACTCATCCATACTCTTTTAATATTTCTTCCTTCATGTTCTGATATAGAATTATTTAACTATTGCCTTCATTTGCAGAAGATAACTAATGCACCCTAGGACATGATTTTACAGTTCATTGCTCTCAAATACAACTTTGTGTGTAATTATTTTCTGTTGATAAATACATGTGTTTCTTTTCTTTCCCCCTTCTAGCTCTGTCGGCTAATGCATCACTCATAAATCTCAGCTTCCAATAGGAAAAACAAGTAAATACAAATATATAAAACATATATGCATCAATTATATACGCACAAAATGCATGTGTACATCTCTTGTTCATCATAAATCAGATTCTTATCTAACACTATAGACACAATTAAATACAAGAATATTGTGATTGCTACAACATCTAAATCACCAATTCCAATTAACGAGAGCAACAGTAACCTCAAACCAACATTTTTAATCTGGAAAATTGTTACTCGCAACATTGATTCACCCAACCTTGAATCACCTGTGAATCCCCTCGAGCTATGATGATCTTGCGAGACTTCAGTAACCTCTACTAAGCCCTTGATAATGTCTATTTAACATTATCTTCTCACAAATTTTTCCTTGGAAGCACCATGCCTTCTGGGGATCTGTGTCCCCTTAACCTAGGGTTTTTTTTTTGTTTTTTTGTTTTTCCTTAAAAAAACTCGCTTTGTTCCCTGTAATGTTTTTCTTGGTCTTTATCTCCCACCGAGTATGCAATATATATCCATATATTTTATTTTAGAAAATTTAATTCGAATCTGATTCATCTTAGATTCAGGCAAGCATCATTTAATTTGGTGTCTGCTTCCGCAATTCTCCAGTAATTTGAAAACAATTTTTTCTTTATTTATTACTTCTTTGTTCCCAAAAATCAATACATCATAATCCATAGTCAAAAGCACTAATAATAGTAAACCCAAAAAAAACAAAACTGTTTTTATCATAACTGGCGTATTACACTGACCATCTGAACTAGAGTAATAGCAACAACAATAAAAACTCTATAACTCTCCAAAAGTAGTAAGGAAATATTGAAGCCTCCATAAATCATCACAAGCAGCTTTGAAACCATCAAAGGAAACTTCAACAGTGACATCAACAACCTCAATATCACCTGTAAAAGCACATTAAGGGTAAGGCCTCAACACCTCCCATATAGAATTATTTTAGCTTGAAAAAATATTGGAAGTATATCAAGGAAAATGTTTTATAGGACAAAATTAATAGATTTGTCTCGACTATCTTTGGTAGTCAACGTTAGTGCTCTCCAATGCCACCAACATGTGCAAAAGGAAAAAGAAAAAAACGGGGAGATAACTCAAGGAAGTGGGCCAACATGCCTAATCATTAAGAAATGTGGTGTTTGACATGGTAGGTGGGGGCCAACTCACATAGCGTGTTGAGCCCATCACCTTAGTGACTAACCACATAAGTCACCCCCCCAAATCAAATCTTGCATGAAAATTCTATTTTAAACACTAAGGAGGGTCACTAGTACTACGAGAGGTTTACATAGCCAAAAAATTTCCTATACAAGTCACTATAGGAAGCTACAGGGTTCTGCAAACTAGTGCTATAGGAAGATCACATAATGGTATGGGAAAATCAGAGGGTGTTATAAGAAGGTCATTTCTAACTAGAATTTCAAAGGATAAATAATCATTAGGATGAGTATAAGTAAAAATTATCCTCATAGACATTTGATATAGGAACTTAAGAAACCATTTCAATTCTCAGAAAAATGACACTATAATTCACACAGTTTTAAATTTCAGTAAGGAAAATAGTGAATTGAATGAGAATTTGTTTTGAAGATATGGTATATTGAAATGATAAAGTGTATTGAGAAAAGAAGAAGTGTATGTTGAATTTTCCTTCCCCTGAGTCTTGTAGAACAAACTATCTAATTTTCTTTTGTTTCAATAACTTCAATTGCAGGGGAAACCCTAGGATCTTGTAGGAACAAAGGGAAATTCCTTGTTCCACTCTGATAAAAGTTTATTGAATCCACAGGAAGGGGATTCAACAGAAGGGAGCCTACAAACCCCTCCAAGATCCATCAACACCCTAAAGTTAGGATTTTTTTTGTAAATTATTGAAGGTAAGGAGTTTTCTAGAGGTTAAGAGGCTTTGATAATGAAATTGCACAAGAATTTTCCTTCAACCTCTAGTAGCTACAAGGGCATGATGTTATCATTGTAGTTAGAGGCCTCATCATTTACCTAAATGAAGAAATTATTAGTAGGGTCGCCACACTGAATAGGGGAGTAATATGGAACAAAAAAGAGAGATATGAGGCCATTACAATGAAGAATTTCCTCCTACAAAATGAGCAACCCATAGAAGATAAAAATGGAGTAAGGAGGGAGTTCTTTCCCTACCCTTTGGATGAAGTAGCCTACCACGTTCTAAAATACATCTCATGGGAAGTGAGGCTTGACATTATATATACATATCAATTTAGATTTCTCTATCAGTTTAGATTTCAAGCAGACTTACATGTCCAAGTGATCGAGAAGGATCCTAAAAAGGCCTAAAATTCAAAATATCTAAAATTTGATGGAAGTATTTCCATGTCCAAGAGGTCAAAAAGACTATTCCGATGTAATTTGAATTGCATCAATCAAAGTCCTTACACAAAATTTATTGTAGGTTGAATTTTTGTGACAAGAGGCAAAAAATCGAAGTCAAAGTCAAAGTCAGAGTAAGGTGGCATGTCCACGAGTTGAAATGTGGCATGTTCTAGCTGACACTTGGTAAGTTGAAGGCTCAATATGTGGTCCACTAGCTGGGCGACACGTGGAAACAAACATGTGGTGTAATAAGAAGTTGACACTTAGTAGGTTGAACGTTGAACATGTGACTCACTGATGGGGAAAAATGTGACCCAAGGGATAAGAAACAAGTGGTTCTAATATATTGGTTGAATGAATTAGCCCCATTGGTGTTTGAACCGACAACCCATGTGTAGACAACAAAACGAGTTGACCAATAAAACACGCAAAAAAGACATACATAGCAATCATGGATTTCAGATTTAAAGTTTTCCATATGACAGAAAAAGAGGTGGCGGCCGATCCCACCAAATTTGGCGGGTCCACAAACCGAACAACACCCGACGAATATTATAACACGCCAAACTAAAGGCTTGCCAGTAACCTCTCACAACCTGCTCACATATGCATTAGATATGGTGCAACAATGTTCACAGCATGGTTTAAACATAATGTGCCAAGGATATATATATATATATATATATACTATGGCATATTAAATATGTTAGTTAGTGGAATATGCATTGGTTATGGTGCGTATAACATATATACCATATGGTTATAAACCACCCATGCCTCACGTGGTTTTGAAACAAAAAATATAACATATGTTATCACTTCTTTTCGTGCATATCGTTATAATGTATGGCCTGGTTATTAAAACAGTATGCGAGATATGTAATATGGTTATAACCAAAAAAAATAAAGGCATGCTATAAGCCAATGTTATATAAACGAAGGGGATTTCCATTGCGAGATATGTAATATGGTTATAATAAAAAAAAATTAAATGCATGCTATATACCAATGTTATATAAACGAAGGGGATTTCCATTGCGAAAGGGAGCATTTTGAGAGAAGTTTTGTAGTTTATTATTTGGAGTGTCGAGAGGTTTTGAGCCAGATTTGAGCCTATGTATTTTTGTATGTAAGCGGAGTGTTTGCAGCAACCAAATGAGGTTTTGGTGGAATTTTGGAGGCCATTTTTTGGTTAAAAAGAGTTCAGTTTTTTCATAGCAAGCCTTTGAAGGCATTTTGGTTTCTGTAATTGTGATTTTGGGGAGAATAATAAAGAGGACACTCTCTTGGAGGGTAGACTTGGAGTCGTAGTCCATAGTGGATAGACTTCGTTATCAATTGGTTTTGGGGAAATTTTCTTCTTGTCTCGATTTTCTACATTTCATTTTTAATTGTGACTTCATTTAAAGTCTTTCATGCTTGATTTTATTGTTAATCTTGTTATACACACTTGAACATTTTTACAAGCCAAGTCACTTTAAAAGATCCTAGAATAAGTTCAGATCAAGTGGTATCAAAGAAAGATTGATGGTGGTTTGTGAATGTTCATGATAACCAAGAGAAAAATCAAGCAAGGCGAAGGAACACTTATTGAAGGAAATTTAGAAATTGGATCAAGAAGTTTTACTTGAAGAAGAGAGATGCCATCACAAAAGGGAGAAGATAATACTTTTGGATTAGAGAAAGAGTTTTGTAAAGCTTTCGTGGAGATGAAGGCCATGGTTGACAAAATATATTAGGAATGAATGGAGTTTAGAATTTCATCGAAGAAATAAGTAAAAGAAGAAGGAAATTATGGCAATTAAAAAAAGACTCCTCCTCCTTCTCCTCCTCCTTCAAGTCCTCCTCATTCTACTCCTTCATCTCCTCATGGAAAAACTACATCAAAGAAGCCATTGTTGAAGTTGGATATTAAATTTGTCTTGCCAATTTATGTTGGAGATCTTAATGCTGGAAATCTTGACAAATGGATTTGCCAAATGGAAGTCTATTACCATGTGTAGCAAATCATTGATGATGAGGTAAAAAATTAGTTAGCTTCTCTTCGATTGGAAGGTACTATGCTTATATGGTGGGAGACTAGACTTCAAGAAGGTAAAACCCTTTCCTCATGGTTTGAATTTATGTCAGCGTTGAAAAAGAAATTCTATCCTTTGGTACATGGCCAAAATACAATAATAGAATGGAAAACTATGTGTCAGCGTAAAGGATAAAATGCGCAAAAATTTATAAAGGAGTTTAGAATAAAGGCACTGGATTTGAATATTCCACTTATTACACAAGAGACTCTTTTGAAGTATATTTGTAGTTTGCATGGTTATATACATAATCATTATTTTCTTGTTGAAGTCATCTAACCTAAATGAGTTTTGTGTACAAACGACCTATAAGTAGGAAAATAAGGTGGTGGAGTCTTCGTGGAAGACATTTGGCCGAAAGACAATAAAGGAAAAGGAAAGGAGAATCCAAAGACAACAACTTTTGTGAAAAAGAATGATGATAAACTTTATTGTTCCCATTGCAAGAAAGAGGGACATGATGATGATCATTGTTGGAAGCTACATCCAGAGTTGAGGCCTAAGAGGTTTCGAAATAGGAAGGGTAAGTAGAATATGGAAGTAATAGTCCATTAGGATCAAGGGTCAGACTTTGATAATGAGGCACAAATCACAACTATGGGTTTGAAAGGTATATCATCTTCACATGTATGTTCTGGTTCTTTTATTTCATATTCTATTTCGGTAAGAAAGAGGAATGTACTCTTTCACATAAGGGTAGTAACTAAGCATGCTAAAATAGATACGTTGCTTAACTCTAATTCTCAAGCCAATATGATATTTGAGGTAGCTATTAAGAAGTTGAATTTGGTAACAACACATCTTAAACCTTATTCGCTTGGATGGGTATGTATTGACACTAAGTTGTAGGTGACTGAGAAGTGTAAGCTTATATTTTCAATTACATCTAGATTTTTGGATGAAGTTGAATTAGATATGGTTCTGTTGGATATTTGTGGAATTTTACTTGGACGTCATTATTTGTTCAACATGAAGGCTATCTACAATAGGCATGAAAACATATATCACATTTTCAAGGACAACATAGAGTACATCATCCAAGCTCATCAAATGAAGGATGATTATTTGTTAGTGATCATAGGGAAGTTGAAGAGGCTCATCTATGTGAGCAAGACCTTTTCACTCATATTTGCAAAGGTCAACAAAGTAGGTGTTTTAGAGCACGGGAATTTGTTGTGGGAACATGTCAAGAGGATCAAATATGTTATTTCATTTTTATTAGCATCTTTCTATTTGTTAATCCCGCTAATGTGTTGTACATAGACAATGAATGAAGTAACACATGCAGAAGGATGTGGGAAGCTGTAGATGGCCAAAAATATGGTTTCAGTAGTCATAATTATTATGCAGCTTTTGTGATGAGAAAAATAAATAGAATAGGGTGGACAAAGACTAGATAAGTGGGGAGGAATATCCCACACTTTGTGTCTGATTAAGAACCTTTTGGAGGTCCAAAATCCTCTTAAAGGGGAGGATTGATCTAGAAGGATCCTAAAAAGCCCGAAATTCAAAGTATCCAAAATTTGATGGAAGTATCGACATGTCAAATATCTTGATGCGGAAATTCTAATGCAAATTTAATCACTTCAATCCGAGTCTGTATGTGAAAGTTATCATAGTTTGAATTTTTGCAACAGTGGGCAAAAGTTCATAGTGATGTGGCACATCCAAGAGTTGACAAGTGGCATGTCCTGCAAGTAGACACATGGTGCAATGAGAATTTGACACTTGGTAAATTTAAGGCTCAACATGTGGCCCACTAGATGGGTGGCACATGTCCCATTGGATGTGCAACACGTGGCCCTGTGGTGAAGCGCCATGTGGCTCTATTCTATTGGTAAAAAATTTGGTGGAATGGATTTGCACCAGTGAGGTTTGAACCCACAACCCGCAGGTAGACATCACAATGACTTGACCAATATACCATGCAAAGCAGTCATACATGGAATTGGTGGATTTCATTTTAATGTTTTACAAATGACATAAAAAGAGGTGGGGGAAAAGCACCCCAAATTTGGTGTCTATGCCAACTGAACAACACCCAACGAATGTTATAACACACCAAACTAAGGGCTGCCAAACAACCTCCGACAACCCCCTCACATATGCATTGGATATGGTTCACCAAGGTTTATGACACATGGTTTAAACATAATGCACCAAGGATATATATATATATGTGTGTGTGTGTGTGTGTGTGTGTATATATATATATATAATATTTAAATATATAATATTATATAGTATATTATATATATGTATGTATGTATGTATGTATGTAATGTATGTATGTATGTATGTATGTATGTATGTATGTATGTATGTATGTATGTTGTTTAGTAGAATTTGTGTTCGTTATGGTGGGTATACCATATATACCATATGGTTATAACCCACCCATGCCTCATGTGGTTCTAAAGAAAAACTATAATACGTATTACCATATATATAACATATGTTATCACTCCTTTCACACATATGGTTATAATGTATGGCTTGTGTTGAGCCAATTAATTGTTCCTAAAAGGACCAACTAACTACTACACATTAATTTATCAACCCGAGGTTTCATTTTTCTATTTTAAAATTATCGGCACAGTTTATGCAAGAGAAATGTTGGTATGACTAGTGTAGAAATTCCTTGTAGATTCAAACTGCAGATCGTAATATGCTAAAACAATTGACTTGAATCTACTCTACTGATCAGCGTAAACAATAAATAATCGATGAAATCATGAAGCATATAAGAGAAAGAATTCAATCACACATAAAACAATGATTTTACAGGGAACACCACAATTAAAAACCACAACTATCTATATATTGGATTAATCAAAAAATATGAGAAGATTACAATGATTTTCTCGAGTCGGAGCAACCTCTGCACTATCTCTAACTATCTCATTGATTCCCAAACAAGCTCAAGCCAATACTTAGCCAATTTTTCTGCATGCCAAACTCCTATTCCTTTGCAGTTCCCTTGGGAATTATCCCATATTTAATTGGGAAATTCCACAATTATGAATTGTGCAATCCTCACATGAGGGCTTCACTATGGGAGAAATATACTACCACGTGCATTCATATTGGGGGATATATATATTGAGGAAAAAATGACATAATATATTGAGCATATAATAGGGGGTAAAGGGTTTTTATATCGGAAGGTATAAAAAATGGAGCTGAAAGGTAATAAACAAATATAAATGGGTATAAGAAATGTTAATGAAAAAATGGACATCTATAATATCTAGTGAAAGTAAGGGTTTTTTAAATTGGGAAGGTGTATTGGGTTCATATTGCTAAGGCGTTACATATTGTGATTTTTAGAGATATTTTTCAATATGTAGTCAAATTAGGGGTATTGTTTAGTATGCCGCGAATGCAAATGATATGTCAGAGGTTCATTGAGTGAAGCCCCCATGAATCCTCATAGGCCTTCCTCTGATTGCAAGCACCACCTATACAATTTAGAGGATTATACAACTTATAGTACACTATCCCTGAACTTCAATCTCAACTTGGTAACTCTTAGATATGACATGCATGAGTTATTTATGAGTGAATCATCAGTTAACTAGTTGAATACATGAATCAACACCCCATTGTCTGACCTCCTACTAGTTCCTCCATCAGGTGGAACTAGTTTAATAGACTTTAACTCAGTTAAACTGAATTGATTAATCACAAAAAATAAACTCAATCGGGGCTCCTGTAATGTAGGAGAGACTCTACATGACTCAATTTAGACCCTCAACTCAAATTAATTGAGCCAACTAAGTCAAATTAACTTAGTTAACTATTACAAGTTGTCATGAGATGTGGAATTACAATTTAATTCCTAATTTAATTCAAGGAAAAAATTAAATTAGGATTTTCTAGTGTCAGTTTCAACACTCCCTCTAAACAAGAAAGGGAGTATCTACTACCTCGATCTTGCCTCTGTGAAACTCGAATTTTCATGTTGACAATAATTTTATCAAATTATTTGCAACTTGCTCCTCTGTAGGATTATACTCCGACAACATGATTCTCCTCTGCACACAATCTCATAGATGGTGATACCAGATGTTGATATGCTTGTACCAATCATGAAAAAATGGATCCTTAGAGAGTTTGACACAACTTTGGTTCTCATGGTAAATCATTGTATGATCCATCTACTGACCAAATAACCCAACAAGGATCTCCCCATCCAGATAGCCTCACAAGCTGCTTGACTAGAAACCATGTACTCTGCTTCTACTAAATTGAGTGCAACTGATCTCTGCTTCCTGTTTTACTAAGAATTTGTTGCTGACCCAATACTAAAGATTCCCCCTAATGTGCTCTTCCTTTCGGATGGACTCCCTACCCAATCTGCATCTGTGAAGCCTTGAAGCTTCACTCCCTCTATCTATTTGTACCAAAGACCAAACTGAGTGGTGCCTCTAAGGTATCTCAACACATGTTTAGTTTCCTTCCAATAGTGTTTGGTTGGCTTAACCATGGATTGACTAAGTTGGTTAACTACAAAACACATGTACAGTTGTGCGTTCACCAAATACATAAGTGAACCCACTAGCTATCTATAAATAGTAGCCTCCACTACTTCACCTGAAGTAGCATCTTCCTTCCTCCAATTACCTGCTAGAGGAGTCTCCATGGGTTTGCTGCTCTCCATGTGGAACTTCTTCATTATCTCGTTGGCATAATTTCCCTGAGAGACAAACCTTTCCTCATCTCCTTGCTATACTTCCATACCAAGAAATTAATGCATGAGCCCCAGGTCCTCCATCTTGATTCTCTTGCAAGATCCTGTTTGCAAGATTTTATTAGCTTCTCATCACCTGTTAGAATAAAATAATCAACATATAATAAGATAATCAACAATTTATCTTCAATCACAATATGGTAAAGATTCACGTTTGATTCACTTTTGGTGAAGCCCAACCCAGTGAAATAGCTGTCAATCCTGGTGTACCCAAGCACGAGGTGCTTGTTTTAGTCCGTAAAACTCTCATTTGAGTTTGCACACATGCAACTCTTTTTTTAAGGTCTAAAATCCTTCCGTACGCTCAATATACACCTCTTCCTTAATCATACCATTCAGAAATTTTGTCTTCACATCCATCTGATGTATCTTCCATCCCATTTGCACTAACAGTGCTAGAATAGATATGATTGAAGAGTACCTTGCTATTGGAGCAAAATTATCATTGTAATCAATTCTCTCCACCTGAGAGAATCCTCTAGCCACAAATCTGGCCTTGTGTTTCTCCACACTCCCTTCTACTACTTGATTTACCTTGTAAAGCCATATGGAACTCACCACTGACTTGTCTGCTAGTCTTGGGAGCACTTACCAAACACTCTTTCTGATAAAGGAGTCATACTCCTTAACCATGGCATCAACCCATATTGTTTTTTCCACTGCTTCCTCAAATGAGGATGGCTCAACCTCTATACTCTCGCTCATTAGAGCCATGTAGCGAATGTACTGATCTCGTGACCTCCTCTACCTATGCTGTGATGTGGGTTCTCCCACATTCTCTCTAGCACCATGCTTCAATCTATCAGCCTCTCTAGTGCACTTCCTTCCATCTCTGAAAGTATCTGCATGAGTGGGTGCTTCCACACTCTACCCCTCTACATGTGGCTACTCCACAAAGCTAAAAGATCCTTATATGCATGTAAATGAAGCTCCCTCTCAAGGGAAAATCTCATGGCCTTCTCTTCATCAAAATTCACATCTCTACTAACCACTTTCATCCTATTGGATGGTAGGTACACCTAATAGTTGTGAGGTGTATCAGTGTACCCCATAAATATGCCCAACTCAGTGGTTGGCTCTAGCATTTTTCATGGATCCTTGGTAACATGACAGTAGACTGGTGAACCAAAGATCCTGAAGTGTGCCACATTTGGCTTCTTACCTAAAAAAACTTCTTCTAGTGTACTCAGCCCGTGAATTTGATGAGGGTTTTTGTTTTGCAAATAAACAATTGTGTTGCACGATTCAAACCACAAGTGCAACTATAGTCCCTGATCATGTAACATCGCCTGTACAACTCCTACAATACTTATGTTCTTCCCTTCAGACATCCCATTATGTTGTGAGTTATGAGGTGCTATTAACTCTCGTCGAATGCCTTTGGATGCACATAAGTTCTTGAATTCATTCGACACATATTCTCCACCATTATTGCTTTTGAGAGCTTTAAAGTTCCTGCCACTATCTTTCTCGACAAGTGCTTTAAATTCACAAAATTTAGTGAACTTATAATCTTTATTGTGTGAAAAAAATCCAACACTTACTAAAAAAATCATCAACAAATATTACATAATACATGTGGTTGGTCGTGGAGGCTATCAAGAATTGTCCACACACATATGAGTAAACTCTATCAAGGATCTCTTGTGATCGAATTTCTTTATCATGAAAGGAATATTTGGTTTACTTCCCTAATGTACACCCTTTGCATGTGTCTCTCTTCTCTATTGTACCCTTGGGAATTCCTATAGAAATTTCCTACATGATCTTGAAATCTTTGTGGTGCAAGTGACCCAATCTTTTATGCCACAACTCACTGATGTCTCGAATTTACACCTTCTCTGCTTTTGTGCTAAAAGAAACACAATCTTCTACATCCAATTTGTATATTTTCTTCACTCGAACCCCGATCCGCTTCACCTATTGAGAGGCTATGTGACAAAGGAAATCCTTTCCCTTGCTAAATATCACATCGTTTCCATGGTCCTCCAACATGGAAACTGGAACCCAATTCTTCTTCAAACCTGGAACATACATGACATCTTTTAATCTAAGAGGAGAACCAAACTCCCTATGAAAGGTAACAATACCATTTTAACTCGTTCTATACCTCCCATCATCTCCCATATCGATGTGCATCTAGAGATCCTTCTCCTCCAAGTCACTAAAGAACTCTTTGTTTCTGGTCATATGCAGTGAGGCTCCACTATCTAGGTATAACACACTACCCATCACCAATGTCACCATGCAAGTGTTGAGGGTGAAATCCAGCTCAAATTGTGAAGAAAGAGATTCACTTGTCATTCCTCCCGAGGGATTCTTATTGGCCATCTTGTGTGGATGCTTTGTGGCATAGTGTCCCAACTCGTGACAGTGAAAAAATTAATCTTTGACATGTCCTTCTTCTTGCTACCTTGACTGTAATCTGATTTTGAATGGGATAACTTCCCCTTCCCTTTCTTCACCTTTATAGCTAAGGAAAAATTCTCCTCATCATCATGCTTGGATGAGAATCCATCTCTGGTTTTCCACCAAATATCTTCTTGTACCATGTTAGACCACAAACGCTCCCACTTTGGTATCTTGTCTCTCCCATCAACTGTTAGGTCCCTCTAATACTAGTGATTCCCCCATTACTATTGTCATTGTATCCCTTATTATTATCGTTGTGCCCCTATTGTATCCATATTGTTATTATTGTGCCCCATAGAATCCCTCTATTGTTATTTTTGTGGCTTTATATTATGGTTGTTAGGTCGACTTGGTTATATTGTGACCCCTTAGACTCCTATATATAGAAAGGAGGTTTTGTCATTTGAATCATCAAAGAATTTTTCATTTGTGTAATGTAAAGGAGGTTCCCCCCTTGAAGAGGTTGAATTCTAAGGTGTTGATCTATCTTTTCTATCTTTTTGGGAGCTAGTTTCATAACATTTGGCATCAGAGCTTTGGATTCTAGGGTTTCGCTGCTCCAAATAGATTATCGTGGCATGTGTGCTGTAATTTTATTTATTTATTTTTTTAATATAATATATAATAATATATATATATATATAATATAATAATATATATATATATATAGATGCTAAAAAAACCCATTTGGGTTGAAATTGGTTTGAACATTGGGTCTAAATTTCAGAGCTTTTCTGGCTATATTTGCGGAGATATAATCTGAGGAAGTTGGCCTTTTTGCAACCTCCCGAATTATATTCCAAACAGGTGACCTGGGGAAAATCATCATAAATTTTGTTTTGAGCATTAGATTGAAATTTCATAAGAAGTTATAGAAAGAGGACTGACTGCAGTTGCCTGTGTATATTTTTCAGATACTAAGGTCAAAACAGTGACATGTGGCACTTCATAAAATTTCGCTCTTCTGAAAAGGTATATAATCAGGTCATCTTGGGAGATTGTGCATAACTCTTTCTTTGAGAATCTAAATTCGATCAAATTGGTGGCATTGGAAAGAGAACACAGAGGGCTATGACATGTCACAATTTTAGAACTAGAAGATCCAAAATTACATAGATACATCAGATGCAATATCGAGCTCCTACAAAGTGAAAAAAGGTGTATAGATTTTTTTAAATTTTTGCATAAGCTTGGTTTGAAAAATTAGTTTGAAGGAATTCAAAGGGAATAGTGAAGAATTATCTAGTAAGCAACCTGAAAGCTCTAGCATGACTTGTGAAGAAGAGGAAGAAATGCAACATGATATATCAAAATTACAAGACCAAGTATAACAAATTTCACTCTCACTAAAGGTAAATGAAGCCAAGATGAATGGTGTGGAAGCTAAGATGGATTGCATGGAAGCTAAGATGAATGGCATGGACGATAATATGGAAGAATTGAAGATAAATGTGAATAAGTTGTTACAAGAAATGGTCACTAAGGGTGAAAGGGTAGTAAAGGAAACTCATGATGAGAACAAAAGAAATGTTAATCATGATTTCATAGACTCTAATTTTGGATTGGAGACCCACCATAGTCCAAAAATAGATATGAGGAAGTTTGATGGCAAGGATCCGCAACATGGATACTATAGACGAAGCAATTTTCGATCTCCATAATGTGAAAAACACACAAAAGATACGTATTGCAACTTAATATTTGGAACCAAATCAGTTTGTATGGTATCGATGGCTTTTCTCTCATAAACAAATTGTCACTTGAGCAATTCTTACGGAAGAAATGATAGCACATTATGAGGATACAAAAAGCAACACCTTTTTTAGCCAATTGATAAGTCTCAAACAAAAGGGTTCAATGATGGAGCACATCGAGGACTTCCAAAAATTGAACATAAGGTTAAAAGATATTCCAGAGGAGGATAGGATTGATTTGTTCATAGGGACTTTAAAGGATAATATCCAACATGAGGTTCGCCTTTGGGAACCTGATTCATTGGAGAAGGCATTCAGGTTAGCAAGAAAAATGGAAAGCAAAATTAT
>APFE030852400.1:94802-121232 GCA_000404065.3 Pinus taeda
ATTATAATATTGAAGTTAGTGGGATTGAAAAAATTATATAATATTCATAACCATTAAATTACAAGCATTATGAAATAAAATATTCATCTTATAATTATAATATTGAGGTTAGTGCGGTTGAAACAATTATATGAGTGTTAACTTGAAGGAGAGTGGCTTTTTCGTGGTATTTTCCTCTGGCATTACAGGAATTCAAATAAAAAAGCATTGAATGAATCAGTCTGGAGGTTGGATTTCTCTATGCTTAGAATAGTATTAAGTTATATTGTTAGTATGTTTAAAATAAAAACAACAGTTTTCCGTTAACTGTTATTCCAACTGCAATAATAATACCAAACTTTAGTATGATTAGAATAAAAACAACAGTTTTCCGTTAACTGTTATTCCAACTGCAATAATAATACAAAACAAAGTAATTACACAATTTTATTATCATTGTTAAAATAGTCTTCCAATTTTGTGTGAGAGATTTTGCAATACCAGCTCTGACTCCTGAGTAAGCTTAATAAGCGAGTTTAAACTGATGGATGCAGCTCCTGCAATTGAGTAACACTGGGCCCATCGACGGCTCCTGAGAAGACTTTAATAGGCGAATTTAGATTGATGGATGCAGCTGTTGTAATTTAGCATTGGGTTCAGGACAGTAACGATGAGAATGAGACAAAAACTGTAAAATAGGAAGAAATTTGGTGTTCTGGTGGTCATGATGGAAGATTTCTTCGCCCCAAGAATGACAAACTGCAAAAACTGTTGCTAATTTTTTTAATATGCAACACAAAAAAAATCAGAGTCATCTTGCTAATTTTTTTAATATGCAACACAAAAAATCAGAGTCATAAATTTATTGAAAACTTATATTAACCCGCATAAAAAAACAAACACCAGTCTCCAAATTTTCAATTAAGACGAAAAAAATATTTGAAATTCGAGGTTGCTTGGTCTTGTGGAGCGCTCAAAAGTAAAGAGAGCAGCATCCTTGCTAATTTTTTTAATATGCAACACCAAAAAAAAGAGTCATAAATTTATGGTGACAGTACACTTGAAGGGGACTGGTTTTTTCGTAGTATTTTCCTTTGGCATTATCGGAATTCAAATAAAAAAGCTTGCTTGGAATGAGTCAGTGGAACTGTGGATGTTGTCGAAGCTGGTTTTCTCTCTATGGTTAGAATAGTATTAAGTTATGTTGTTAGTATGCTTAGAATAATATTCAGTTATATTGTTAGGAAAAAAAACAAAAGTTTCCATTAATGGTTATACGAAACAAAGTAATTACGCAATTTATTTAAAAGCTTTAATAGCACCAAAAAAATGTCAGTGATAAATTTATTGAAAACGTAAATTAACAAGCATAAAAAAAACACCAGTATTTGAAATTCCAGGTTGTTGGCCTTGTGGATCACTCACAAGTAAATCGAGCAGCAGCCTTGCTAATTTTTTTAATATGTAACGCAAAAGGAAATCAGTCATAAATTGATGGAAAACGTAAAAATTGACACGCATAGAAAACAAACACCACGAACCAATAAAACCCGTGTCACCACAGTCCTCTAAGAGATTGGGCTCTTTTCAATCTAATAAAAAAAAGGAATACAGTCAATGGGCTATTTACAGTTGATCGCTCCAATAACAAGTTTCATAAAGTAGAGCAATTCTCCCCGTAACCTCAGACTATCCCCCTGACCATTCTACTGGCACGATTCGACCAGCATTCAAAACAACACCAGACTCATCCTATCCCTTTGAAATATTTGAAATTCCAGGTTGCTTGGCTCTTGTGGAGCGCTCACAAGTAAAGAGAGCAGTAGTCTGAAGAGAGCAGCAGTCGTGACTTACCTAAAAAATTTTCCCAATGCAGCCCTGGGCTTATCATCTATCGGAGGATGCTCAACGAACATTGGTCGGTTAGTGATGAATTTTGGTACTTTAATTTAAGCAAAGTATGATATAAAGAATGGTAACCATCACATAACTAATTGTAACAGATTAACATTGGTTGTTAATTTGATGGCAGAGATTATTTCCATAGTTTAACATCTCAATTAAAAGTGCACAAAAATACAGGTGATATGGGAGGGGAATTTATTTAAGAGGGAACACATTAAGGTTTAAAAAGCAAAAGTATAACATGATTTATTTAATTTAAGTTGATTTGCATAGGATGATTTTATTAATTTAGTGAAATTGGAGGGACTAAGCTAGCCTACAAAACAAAATTACAACATAACAAATTGAATTTTATTATTTTTATTACTTCTAACTTTTTGTTATTATTTGAGCCAAGATTTAAATGCTTATACTCATTTACAACACTACAATTAACAGACACTACAAGATGTCCCTCATGCTTATTTTTAACTTTTTATTATTCTTTGATTGAGTCCACATATAAATGTTAATTGTTAAATTTCACAAATGTGTATTCCTACATATCTACCCCTATACTTATTTTGAAGTAAGTGCTTTGATATTTATTATGGATTTATGCATACTAGTCATTCAATTTATATGGTTGTGCTAATTATTTATTAATAAAATTAAGGTTATTGTTTAGTTTTTAACATTCATAAAATGTTTTTTAAGGGGTAAAATTTACTTTAACATTATATCTACTAAGTCTTGATAGGAATCAAAATCTTCAAAGTATAAATGTCTTTTTGAATCTAAAGAATTAACTATACATAATTAAAATAAATTTATAGTAATCCTTTACAACACTATTTATATTATATGTAAATTTCAAATATCTATATTCTTATTTTTAATTCTATTGTTTTTATTTATTATTATCAATTAATCGAGAGTATTTATTAGAAACACATTTTTTTTCTTTGCAAACCAGGCTTATTGAGTTAAAAGAATATTTTACAGAAATGATAAATCATTTATGGTTGGGATTTTTCACTAAATTTCAGATCTATAAGACACAGGGCCTACGAAAGAAAACAGCTTTTAAATATAGGTAATTTTCTAAATATATTTTTCTTATAATTATTTTAGTGTCTATTTTATAAGTAAAAAAATCATTATAGTAATAATCATTAAACAATTATATTGATTGTAAATATGTTTTGCCCAATACTTTGTAAAAATTTCACCCTCATTCTCATGATATAAATACTAGTGTGAACTCAAAATTCTACACAATGATGTGCCAATGTATTATTTATGATGTAGTTGATATAAAGATTTAACCTTTCTCAAACATTTTAATTTAATTGTTTTTTGTTTTAATAGAAACATTGTAATTTAATATTCAATAAATGAAGGATTTTTAAGTATCCATGACACGATATAAACAATAAGTGTAGATGATAATTTCACTTACAAGACTATAAATATAAATTGCACTTAGAATGGTCCAAATAATTAAAAAATATATGGATATATAAAATATAAATTTCACTTAAAATGGTAAAATAATTAAAATATATATATATGGATTATTTTCTTTTAAAAAATAATAATCCATTCTTTCTCTTCTGTCCTTTTTCTGTGTTGCATCTTACCATCCCCTTGAACAAGGGTTCATAAGAACCAATGCATCTTACCATCCCCTTGAACAAGGGTTCATAAGAACCAATGCATCCCCTTGAACAAGGGTTCATAAGAACCAATTATAAGTTGAGATATAGTATCTTGGCATTAATAGAGTAAACTACTTTTATATCTAAATGAGATTAATTAATTTTATGAATTCTCTTTATCCACCTAAAAATGATTTAAGGATTACTAATTTCTTCAGGAAGAAAAATTGGTATCTATATCTTTTATGTTGGCCTTTGACAATCCACATTATGATTATCATCTTTTTCTTAAAAGTTCCATTTTTTTATTATGCTTTTCTCCCTTTTTCTCTTACGAAGATAGGCATGCACATGGAGACAATTACCTATAGATGCCTTCGTAAATGCCAAATTTGATAGAGAAATTATGTTCTCATAATATAAAACCTAATTGCATGTAAAAGTTTTCCATTTGAGAAGAAATTTTTTAAAAGACCTTTTTTAGGTCAATATCAATATAAATGTGAGCATATGTATAAAATCTTGTTATAGTATTCTCAGACATAATTACCAAGTTCGGTCGTACCGGCAAAAAAATTCAGAAATTCGCTGATTCGGTTCGGTACAGCGAATAATTCGTCATTTTCCAATTCGATACCTTCAGCGTTGCATGATTTTGGTTTAAGCTTTCTATCGGCTTATGGCTAGCGTCCACCGTGCTACGAGTTGACAAACAGTGCGGTTGTAGAATGATAAAATTGAACCTCGGCATGGTGTCCACAGTCCAGCGCAACTCCGCCACCAAATTTGCCTTGTGTCCACAGTCCAACACAACTCCGCCACCAAATTTGCCATTCGCTGTCTTTGCCTTTCATTCGTTCCGATTAAGCCCTTAACCGTTCATGCTTCCTCACACGATGGGTGAGAAGCTCCGACTCTGTTATCACGGATAGGAATGCTCACAAATCGCTGCGGAATAAAATAAAAAAGGAAGTAAATCCGATTTTTTCAGTTACCTTTTATAAAAATAACGCAGCTCTGAAAATGGAAATAATGCACCGGTCCTTTAGTTTTAATGTTAATATTTTTTTGTTTCTCTAGTAAACGTAATTTTTTTAGTTTTTATAATTTTTTTTATTCAGGTTCGTTTTTATATGAGGATTAATCATAAAATTGGAAATAATAATAATAATAATAATCATTTTATAATAATTATAAATTAAAAAACAATAAATTATATATTATTAAAAAGATAATTTTTCATTATGGTAAATAGAAGTGAGTTAGTAATTTCTATATAATTGCAATTAAAAAAATATAACTTCTATCTTAACAAAAACTATAAAATAATGAATTGGTATTTCTTTTATGAAAAAACAAAAAAAAAACCTAATTTTTATATTTGAAAAAATTATAAATTGAGAAATGTCAGTGTTAAATGGATAACTAATTAGTAATTTCCATAGCTACCAAATTCGTCCATATCGAAGAAAAAAAATACGGAAATTCGGGAATTAGATTCGTACATCGAATAATTCGATGAAAATTCGATTCGGTTCATGTAGCTTCATTTAGATTTGGTTTACGCGGTTTTATGGTTTTTAGTTTATCTCAAGGATTTATTAATTTATGTATCTGAGAATTTAAAATAGTACAAAATAGATAGCGGCGGGATTGGCCGCATGAAATGGAAAGATTGAAAGATTGAGAAAAGAGTTGTAAATTTCAGTGTGATTTCAAAAAGTTTAAAAAGTTGAGAAAACGAAATAAGGAAAGAAATAATTTGAGCAAAATTTTGAAAATAAAATGGAAAGTTTCAGTGTTGTGTTAAAGAAGTTAAAAAGCTGAGATAATAGAAAAGGAAATAATTTGAGAAAATCTTGAAAAGTAAGTGAAGAGTAAATTTTATAATAATTAATTGTTTTTTAAAATATTATAAAAATAAGTTTTGAATATTCCATTTTTAAATATGTATTAATTATAAAATATTTTAGATGAAATGTAAAATTAAAGAATGGTAGTTTTGAGTTTTAAATATTATTTTTTAAATAAATATTAGTTATAAAAAGATTTTAGATCGGATTTGAAAGTAGCAGGGAATTTTGAATTTTAAAACGGAGATAGATTTTGGATTTAAGACAAGTGTGGTTGTAGTTTTGGTAGGTAAAGGGTAATTTTAAAATTGTTTATATTGATTAAAATTATTAAAAAATATTTAAATTTCAAAATAAAAGGGAAGAAAATGACAAGACATTATTATTATAAGAAAAATAGTATGCATATATTTAAACGCTTAAGATATATACTCTCGAATTTTTTCCGAATTGAAATTTTTCCATCCGAATTTTTATCTTATCGTATCGAATTCGAATTCAAACTTGGTAACTATGCTCTCAGGGACAAATTTGGCATAAAGACCAAATAGTTCCCAATATCTTCAAAAATGCATAAATACGACAAATGTAAAGGCAGATTAGCAAAACAAACCCAAACTAACATTCTAGTAATTGATGAGAAACAAAATTTGAAAACTAATAAATTACCAAAAAAAAAAGTGTATGTTTCCCAAAACAATTGACCATCTTTAAAAAAAAATTGACGATCTTCAAAATTAAGAGAGGAAAGACACAATTCCCATTTATTTATCAAAACAAATAAATCATTAATATAAAATTAAAGTATATATATGGTCATATATTTTTCGAAAAAGAAAGAAGGAAGATAATTAACCTCAAATGTTGTAATTTTTACGGGTGGCACAACATCCTTCTTATCATTTGACAAACTAGTCCCATGGATCCTCGAAGAGAATTTCCAAACAACCACTCGATCATCCACAATATGCCCATGCCTCTGTACCCTTTCGATTTGAGCTCCCGATACATCTTCAATGATGGCTCCCACCATATGACAGCATTCATAATTGTGTCGGCATGGACTTCAAATTTCAAGTAGTATTTTGTGGCTCAAGATTCAGTGCCTCTTGTCTCATTATGACCCAGGAAACCTAAAAATAGACCCAACTCATTAGTGAATCTCCCTAAACATATGCCAAACTCATTTTTGAATCTCACCATTATTTGTCTTGATCTTCTCTGTCTACTCCATTGCATCAACAATATATTAGAATGAAAGTTCAAAATAAGTGTCATTTCTAATTTATTGTCATTCATTCGTTAGTAAGCCTGGAAATGAAACGTTGATAAAAGTAGTTTTCAAAATACTAAAGGACAATTCCCTGCGAAAAAGAGAAGTGTTTATTTCCCTTAGAGCGTATTACTCCAAAAAGTTAGTAGGTTCATTTCCCATCAAAGAATTGACATCCATGAAACTAAACTCCAAATTTCCAATGGGTTTGATTAGAAAATATATAAAATCAAATTTGGTACAGTTTAAAAGAAAGCAATTTCAAGTTTTACTAATCTTTTTTTGTTCGGTTAAAAAAACTTGCATTTTAGTTTCATGATAATACACTTTACATTATTCATCTTACTAGTATGCCATCTCTCATTCCAACTAGATTGTTTGAGAGTGGGGTTTGAACTATCCAAAATGAGCTTCTAACAACTATTATTTCTGAAGTACATACATATATAAGCATATCTAGCATAACAAAAAGGAAACCAAAACTATCAATTGCATATGAGGGGACTGGTGAGGAGGCAACACAGGAGGAGCAGTGAAGAGGCCACCAGGACCATGAAGATCAAAATCAATGTGCTCCACCCTCACTTCTAGAATGTGAATATGGTCAATCATACAGTGGTGCTCACGTCTCACCTTCTCTAGCTACTCTAAAATCTCATTTTGGCTTACTGGATGTCCTCGAAGTGTGCCATGGTCTCATTTATGTCTTCATGCATGTGGTCGAGGAGGATGTCCATGCTGAGTTGTCGTTGACATAATTTAAAAACAATTGAGTGAAGGGAAGCTCGAGCTTCAAATTGACCTTGAGATTGGATTGGGGAGACTGTCTCAGTTTCCTTGGTCTCTAGGCTTTCTGAGTTGGACAACAAGGCAGTATGCCCCGGCTCATGATTTCGCACCAAGTGTTGTTGCAGCCCACCATGTCTAGGCGGGCCTCTTTATCGAGGCATTGAGAGGAAATAAAAATTAACTAGAAATACGAGTGATTTTCCCCTGAAGCAGAATTCCTTATTATAAAATAAAATACCTATGATGAAAAGATGCCACCTTGAAGGGTGAAGCACCTGATTGGGTGCCTCCCTCCAACTGAATTGAGTTGCACACGCCACTCCCTAAGAGACAAGACCTTACTCCCTTTCGCAACATGTTTGGTGGGTCACCTCGCAGCCTTATTGCCACATCACAACTCAAAACAAACTTCTTCCCAACTCCACCGACCACTTTCCAAGCACTATCTGAAAGGAATAATCGGAAGAGGCAAACCAAGAGGCGAAAATAGAGGGCCTCCACGCCAATTCCTTCTTGCTACCCACCAGCGTGCGAATTTGATTTTTTCCCACGACTAAGAAGCATTGCAGCCTAGCTTCACCCCTTCCGTCGAGATCCCTTCTAACATAATGTGACCTCAAGGTGCACCAATGTCGCCCTGCATAATCCCCAACACCCTTCTTCCCCCAAGTGACGACAAAAAGAAGCCATGCAAGGCTCAACTCATACAATCCAAATCCCTTCAAAGGAGCCAGAGACACCAAACCGAGAAACCCAGCTGTAACTCCTCCTCTTCCTAGATAAAAACAATTAGGGTTGTTGCCCCGTCTTCCAAGTCCCTTAGCCACAAACGAACCAGAGTGTGTAGACGACTCAGTTCGACTGCCCGGAGCGAACCCCGGTCCCAAGGAGAAAGCAGAGGAATCACCCTCGACTGCACCAAACAGATGAAAAAACACACAGTGCCTCACAACCAAGGTTGCAACCCTGAGGAGTCACCATGAAAACAAAACTAGTCGCCCTGCCTGCCCACACTCATTTCTCAATTCACCTTAACGAATTTCCTCTGTAGCCACCTCACTATATTAATCTCGAGCAAGACCTTCCACAATCCACGATAAATATGGTCTTATATAGCCAGTCTTGTATAGCCATAGATAAAGTAATTATCCACATAAAGCCACCCATGGTCCCAAGCACTAATCCTCTACCACTTGGTTTGTTGTCAAATCACCCTATAGGAGATTCAAATTTGACAAATCTTAAAACAAATTGCCTTTTTAATACCACTTGGTTTGTTGTCAAATCACCCTATAGGAGATTCAAATTTGACAAATCTTAAAACAAATTGACTTTTTAATAAACTACTTGAGGTTTTGAGAAATATGCGAGGCTTTAGAGTGTATATATAGAAATATATATTATCTTTCTTTAATTTCATTTTTTAAAATATAAAAATAACAAAATTTTATTGAGATGGGAAATTAAGTTATTTATAAAATGAGGACCTCGATTAACCCAACAACTTAACCAAATGTCAGCCTTCGTAAAGACATTATATGCGGTTTTTTTCTATTCTACTTTTTTTTATTTTTTTTTATTTTAAATCATTGTGTATATAATTTCTAACCATTAATATCTTTCTTTTATTATTAATTTATTATTTATAATGATCTACAACATCACGTAATTCTTTAATGGAAACCTAAAAGTGTTTTTCTTCAATCCCAATTTGTATTTTCAAATTTGATAAGTTCTAGATCATCTTTGAAATATACCATCGAGTTCTTACGGAGGGTACCGAACAAGAAAGTTAATTATGATTTATTTTACGACGATAATGTAAATGATTTTATGTTTAAAAATTTATTAATATAAATAAGAATTTAGTTTTTCTTTCTTTTCGTATATTTTTACTAATTTTAAAATAGGAGTTTCCGAGATGGAGTACAATTTCTTGCTCAATTTCTCACATGGAAGATTACATCATATTCAAAAAGTTATTTTCCTTAAAAATAAGATGGACAATTGAAAACAAATAAAAGTAAAATAATTCATGATAAGATTCACATACTAGCTTAATTGCCCTCGAGAAAAGAAACAAAACTAAGGAAAGTAGGGAATATATCCATATCACTATCACATTTAGGGGTCCAATTTCGAGCCTATAAGCTAAATGGGTTTATATGGATTTGATGGTAGGTACTAGAAATTCGTCAACTAAGGGAGTATCCGAGATGTCAAGTCCTAGTTAAACCTCACATTGTTTGGAATAGGAGCCCCATCCAGAGTATTGGTCTCGTTGCCATATATTTTTATAGATTTGCCTTGGCTTTAGCTGTCAGCAAGAGAGAGAATCATGTATGTGCCTTTGCAAAAAGCAAGTAAGTGTGACTCATGAATATTTGGTTGCATGTGTATCAAGGTTCTTCTACTACAAAGGGAGGAAAGTTGAGCCTCTAAGGGAGAGGTAGAAGTACCACCCTAGTAGAGGTGCACACAAATGAAAAGGGAATCCCCTGACATCAAGCAGAATAGTCCACATAGATGCAACATTTGTTATAACACATATTCAATTAGATAAGCACTAAAATCACCAAAATAGTTTAACTACTTTAGTACAAGTGAAAGTAAACATGAATTATAAAATTTCACAGCGTAGCCTTATAAATATTCACAACCCATGCATGAAAAAATGCTAGCCATTAGGATTAGAGTATTGAGTAAAAGTCCAAAGATACATGAATACAACGAACACCACTAGCTCCAATAGTGGATCGTTGGAGCCATGCCTTTCTCCACAAAAGTATTGACTTTGTCTATTTGATGCCTAGAAGCCAAGGTGAAAATCCATTTTCTTGTATAATGAGGGTGTATATATAACAAGGGGAGTGATCCTTAACCTACCTTGTGACTCTTGGACTACCCTCATGATTGTTTGAATTTTGTATAACCTTATGACTTCCTATATGACATTTCGGATTACATGAATGACCCTTGGACTTCCAATTTACATTATATTTCTCTATTATAGAATTTACATAATCCACAAAATGATGTGGCACATGATGACTCATGACACAAAATGACATGACACTGATGACATGGACTACATGATGATGTCGTAGTCATAAGTCACTCTTTAGTGCTAGTTTCTTTGTGTCTTCTCGAGAGATAGAAAATGGTCTTTTCTTTTTCCTCCTCGTGACTTGAATATAAGGAGTATTTAATGTGGTCTTGATCTACTTTCTTCTATATTAATCTTGTGTTGCTTCGTCTTTTCACCTTATGATCATTTGGTTTCTTTAGCTCCATAGATTTATCTTATCATGGTCTCCTTCTCCATCTCCTTCATCATCATCCTATCATAGCATGAAAGAATACCTACGACTACAATCCACTAAACCTACGACTACAATCCACTAATGACAAGACAAAATTACTTTAAAAAACACGTAATCTAACATGCTTCATGAAATCACTTGTTGGGGTTGGAACTGGTGACTATTTGATTGATTAACTCAGGGATTATGAAATTCCACAGGGTCAAGGTTCTAGACCAAGGCTTGAGACTAAACAATGTGCACTTCTGGAGGCCTAGATGGAGGAACTATGCAGTTGAGAAACTCAAGAGCTCAAGCTGGAGGCTTGAGGCTTAAGACTGTGTAGTGTGCACTTTTGAAGGATTGGGCTAAATCACTGTGCAGTTGAGGGTCTCGGGAGGTCAAGATTGAGGCTTGAATTTTCCCAATGCATAGTTCAAACAAAAGAAAAGGCGGGGAGCTTCGGCAATTAAGGGGATTAAGGACTCAATCTTAAGACTTAAACCTTAAAGTTTCCCAATGTGCAGTTTATGATGGACAAAGGCCAAGTGATTGTGAAATTTAAGAGCTCATGGTCGAGGCTTGATTCTTGACACTGCATAGTACACAGAGAATCTTGAGGCTGGCTGGAGGCAATGATTACGTAGTTCTAGAGCTCAAGGGCTAGAACTAATCAATAAGATTGCGCAGTGTGTAGTTCTAGAAGGTAGAAACTGCACATTGCACCTTGCCAAGAGATAGCGCTATTGCTTTAGGGTTGAGAGTGCACAACGATTAGTTTAGGTTGGCTAAAGGAGGTTGAGTGGTCGAGTCAGAGATTTTTCCCAATTTGAATAAGTGTTAGATCAGTGAGAGGAAGATAAGAAAAATCATGACACTTAACATCACCACACACTTATATCACTTGACGACACAACATGGAACACTCAGAACATGTGAAAAACATCCTTTCCTTAATGCAACAACTTTGTGATGACCTACACCAAGTGCAACACCAAAGATACACTTTGCGACGACCATGACGACACTTGTGCCACAATGCTTGAAACTTATGGAATGAGTGTGATACATGTTTACATGATAAGAAAAACACATTGTCACAAATATTAACCCTTGAAAAAACTAAAACTACTTTTATATGATGTTCGACGCCTACCATGCTAAAATATGACATTTGCTATATGAGAAAAAAAGTGTGAACAATAATTGCGATATGTGAATGATGGTGACAAAAACACATGCCAGAGCAAAGATAACATGAAAATGACACTAATTAAAGTGAAAGCAAGAAAAAGAGACAATCAAAAGCATGAAATGACACTCAATAAGGCAAAGGTGCGTAAAATCGATAGTTGGAAAAATTGACTGAAATAGAAGTACAAACATAGCTAAAAGTGAGAGACTATAAATGACACTGCACACTAACTATCGACATGGGTTGAACAATGCACAAGCACTATCTTGATGGACTATGCTAGGCCATTTCAGGTTTGCATGAAGTGATGTGCTCATGAATTCATTAGGGTTTGAACATGTGTGAGAAGGTGATTTCGACACTTACAACCCAAGAGGGGAGCTTAAAGACTTAATAGAATATCAACTGACCAAGAAGTGACTATGGAAAAATCAATCACAAGTTCCATAATAGGCTCTCCAATTAAATTATAGGCAAAATTTCAAAGGGTGTTTGTCGCACTGACAACGCCTAGAAACACATTGGTATAATTATAGCATCTCTTCCTTGGTAACCCTTTTTGTCAAGAGTATAGTTCTTCAGGGAGTATTGATTCATCATTCAAGTTACCATTGCTTCCCCAATTACCCCACGCATAATCATTATCTCCTTCATTCCTTTACACGTTAAACACAAACATAAGGTCATTAATCACAAAATGTTTCGAACCATGAAAGGGTAATCAAGTTCACGAGCTTTATATTTTCAGCGTGTAGTTTTTCATCTCATGTGCTTCTCCGCTGCTAGTAGACCTGGACACTAACTCAACGGAGTCACTTTAGGGATACAAATATTACTACGTTGCCTGCATGCCTAAATAGTACCCCGATAGAGTTCATTACTTCACGTCTTTGCGGAGGAAGCCTTTCTCTTCTTTCACGCTTATTTATTTATTTTATATAAGATAATGCATCGACACTTATATATTTCATTGGCAGAAGAGAGATCCCTACTTATTGAGATCATATGAGGTTTTCCCTTGAGAGAAGCATATATAAGAACTCTAATATTGGTTTGCTCATTTAGATTTTCCCCTTGTCCTTCTCTACTTGATTGGTTCAGCTTGAAAACACCGAAACATAATGACCCAAGTGTAGGCATGAGGTTTCCATAATAGACGTCGAGATAATGGTTCAACACAAGGATTTCTTTATGCAACGATCATATTTTCCGTCGAAACATCATCGACCAAAAGGTCTAACCAAGACAAGTAAGAAGGATAGAGAGTTAGCTAAATATTGTTCTGTCACAATGTCCTTTCTTATGTCTCCACATTGTCCTTCTAGCCCAAATAGGACACCCTTCATGCAAAGTCTCATTAAACAAAACACAAAAGACAAAACACAACAAGGAAACAAACTAGGAGGAAAAAACAAAATGAGGCTAACTGAAAACATGATGCGAAACAAAAACGACAAAAAAAAGACAAACTACAGAAAATGAATGTAGGATGAATGTGCAGGTAAACTAATATGCAACTAGCCCTAGTTCTAACCTAACCAGCAAGAAGGTTGGGGTCACGTATAATGAAGTTTCCAATGTAGTCACCATAATTTTCCTGAGCTACAATCACAAAGATATGATTGATTGAAACTAAGATTAAAAAATGTGAAACAGTAAAGATAAGAGCTTGATATTTTGCACAACAAATTTAACGTATTTCCTGTCAATAGAAAGATATGTCATAACCACTATTTCTAACCATTTCATACTCTTAAATTTTATCTCAAAACCGTAAGGAGAGAAACTTTGGGGTTTTCTTGCAGATTTATGTTCATCTGCATTGTACTCCTTAGCAAACATGAGAAAAGGCCTAAAATTGTTATTTACGACGGAGCTTTCTAGGTAATATTTCTCCTTTAGTGATTGGATCATGAAACTCGAAACAATTCTCTTGAGAATCTTCAAATATCTGAAAATATAAATTTGCAATTAAAAGCATGAGATGAGGATGAGAATCTTGTAAGGGAAAATGAATATGATCATATTCAGAAGGCTTGGCAGGATAGTGAGTGCCTGAAATAACCATTAGCGAAGATTGAAATGCCTCGTCTACTTGACAATTATGTGAATGGTGGGATAAACCATAATATTAATCAATCCGAAACAACTGTCATCAAATATACTAGTGGGAAAAAGATTAACGAATGAAATTTAATATTATGATCAGATGGACCGTTCGTGGAGAGAGATTCTCAGTTATAAGATAAGAAAGGTATATCAGTTTGAACATCTTTATGAATTCCTTGAACATATGAGTTATCTTCATCACGTGATAAATTTAACAAATCATTTCCTTGCGATTGGCCACATGTTTTACTGGCATGGTAATCATCTAAATAAGTGAAAAGGAATGCCTATTCAACAAACATATGAGACCAATCAAGATACAACGAATGAAGAAGAGTTTGATTCACACAATAACTCATACATTCATTAACACGAAAAATCTTAAGGATGGAAGTTTATCTTAAAGTTTAGTAACCTTGGCGAATATTGCAGTTCCCTAATATGCAAATTGTAAAAAGTTTGGTGATATTTTTGTAGAAATATCTAGGTTTCCAATGATTTTATATTAGTTGACATAACATTTTGGTAATTTTTAAGGTAAAATGATGGTGTCCTATAAAATTTGGGTGAACCTGTTTTGGAAAAAGCATGGAAGAGTAGCCCACCTGCGAATATTACCCCTAAAATTTTCCTTGTTAATTAGTACTCAGGAGGATTTCAGGTGCGATGAAGAACAATATTCACAATATAACATTCACAAGAAAAATCAGGAGCTGACTATTCTGAAATCAATACGATAGGCATGATTTCTTCGGCCAAAGCTTATTTTTGAAATGATTAGCTTCACAGTTCCATGATTCTATGAGAGATGCACATTCCAAACCCAAGTTTGATACAAGAGATTTTCATGAATATGAATCAATTGAGGAAGGTTCTTGAATCTGATCAGAAATAAGATCTTGCAAGCTCGAAAGAGTACATCTGAAATATCAAACACCTTTCTAGAAGAAATTTTCATCGAGTGAAACCATGTAAAGAGAAGGATTTCATTATAGAAATTAGATCTGACTTAGTTCAAGGAACTTACCATAACCATGAGATTCTGTCATAACCATCAATGGAAGTTGAAGTGCCTTGAATCCCTGACAAGTCCAGAAACTTTCAAGGATTTAAAATCAGGTTTTAAATATTGAACCAGATCATGCATGGTGTGAGGATAGCTACTACAATTAATTTCAATAAGAGTACTACTAACGAGATGGTGTCCACCTCTATCACTGGTTTGAACAGATTTTACAACAATAACCATATTACTCAAGTCAAAATATTCTTCTAATCGCAAATCCAAAGATGAATGAATCGGGGAAATTTCGTGAGCAAGTGGATTTGAAGAATTGTTTTCATGCAAAACAAGATATTATTAGGGATGGAAAGAATACTTAATGATTTGATTTTTTTCATTTTCATCATGGATAATCTCATCACTTTATCTTAATTCAAAATTTAACTCTTCACATGGAGAACTTGAAGAGCGTGTAATCTCTTCATCACAAGTTGATGCATTACAGACAAGAGAGCACAAGTGATAGTGAGATGAAGAGGATGTTTTGATAATAACATTTCCCTTGGTTAGATCAAATTCCAAATCTAATTCCATCAAATAAAAATCTTCTAGAGGAATTGAAAGATTAGTTTGTGCTCTTGGGGATACATCATCCCATATAATAATGGAGTCATAATCATCAGTATGATGGTTTTCCAAGACTTCAGATTAATTAGGCAAGATGATTCTATTCAATTCATCACTAAGATTCTTAGGTTCATTATCAGCCAAGAGTGAAGAAACACCATGTTCACAAAGAGGACTCTGGAAAAGGGAAGAAAGAACAAAATAATTTTAACCTTCTTGCTTCTCTACCTGCGAGATTGAGCGGAAATGGGTCATGAGAAAGAGATGGTACAGGATGACAAGTATCCAAATCCGATTCAGGATTTAAATTATGAGCGGTAATATCATCTTGTGAAATGAAGAAATGTGTCTTCATGGTAGGCTTCATGAACCATTTTGTGATTTCCTCCATGGGATTTGAATCATGAAAAGTGGAAGGGGAATGAGAAGTTGTATTCGAAATTTGGTTAGCAGATTTCCCAACTTCATTATCATCGCAAGGAAGCATCCTCATCAGAACTAGAAAGGGAGGAGGGTAAGGAACAAAAGGAGTAGAAGGTTCCTCCTCTTAAATTGAGGTGTCTCTGGATTTACAAGTGTTAGGGAGGTAAAAACGTCAGGGGGTTCAGATTCACCATGTAAAGAGGTATGGACCAAATGCTTAAAGTTTTGTTTAAAGAAATGTGAATTCGTGTCTTCTCCCTAAAGCACATAACAACGATGAAGGAATTGAACATAAAAATCTCAATTAATTCATTAGGCTTCATTTTTAGTTGATTGATTCTTTTAAGAATATCCCAGTAATCATACCTATCAAATGCTTTATGAAGCTCCTTCGCAAGTTGGTTGAATGAATGGATAGAAGCAATGGGTAATGTATGGTACAATCTCTTAACATGACCTTTAAATGTGAGGGTGAATTATCTATCCATGAAACCCTTGCAATGTATTCCATTAAAAAGGGAAAAGTGGACAACTTGAAATAGATGTTCACAAAGAGTTAATTCACCCTAAACATAAAACTTAAATTGGGACAACTTATTAAAAAATCTCACAGGGATCGTAAGATTAATATCTTTAGAAAAGCGTCTTGGGATTATGATTTGGGGAACAACCATTTTGGATAAGAGATTCAAAGAAGATGCAACAGGGATAGCCTATCATCTGGCCCTCCTTTTACTGCCATTTATTCACGGGTTCTGGAAATCCATTAAGCAAGGGGGTCTCCCACATGTGAAGTCCCAATTAGACCTCACACTATTTGAAATAGGATCCCCATGAGGAGTATCGTCCTAATTGCCATAAATTCTTATAGATTTCCCTTGGCTTTAGATGTCAACAAGAGAGATAAGCATGAATTCGCCTTTACAATATGCAATTGTGTCTGCTGAATGTTCGGTTGTTGGTGTATCAAGGTTCTTCTACTACAGAGGAAGGAAAGGTGAGCCTCTAAGACAGAGGTAATGGTACCACCCTAGAAGAGGTGCAAACAAGCGAAAGGAAAATCGCCTAACATCAAGCAAAATAGTCACATAGATGTGATTATTGTTACAACCATTATAGCACATTTTGAATTAGATAAGCACTAAAATATCTAAAATAGTTCAACTAATTTAGCACAAGTGAAATAAAACATGAATCATAAACTTTCACATAATAGTATTAGAAATATTCAAAATCCATGCATAAAAACATATTGATCATCATGCTTCACGTATTAAGTAAAAGTATCAAAATAAGTATCAAGATACATGAATACAACGAACATCACTATCTCCAATAATAAAGCGTTGGAGACATGACTTTCTCCTTAAAAGTATAGACTCTATATCTTTGATTGTTTATGAAATAAACCAAGGTGAAATTTATTTTCTTGTACAACGAAGATATATATATAACAAGTGGAGTGATCCTTCTCCACATATATTGACAATTTGCAAAACAACCCCAAAAAAAAAGAAAAAGCATCGATCTATCTGTACCGCATGAAAAATACAGCCCTGGTTCACTTAATTATTCGTATAGTTTCTGACCTAATACGTCGGCCCTGTTCTATTTAAGGACATAATGCTGCTGAAATACAGCCCTGGTTCACTTAATTATTCGTATTGTTTCTGACCTAATACGTCGCCCCTGTTCTATTTAAGGACACAAGGCTGCTGAAATACAGCCCTGGTTCACTTAATTATTCGTATTGTTTCTGACCTAATACGTGGCCCCTGTTCTATTTAAGGACACAAGGCTGCTGAAATACAGCCCTGGTTCACTTAATTATTCGTATAGTTTCTGACCTAATACGTCGCCCCTGTCCTAAGTAAGGACATCCGGCTGCTGTGTTCCCATCTGAATTTTGAAATATCGGAATCTGCAAAAGCCCAAATGTAATGACGCTGAACATTACTTAACGTGGATTTCCACAGTATACCATTGCTTAGGTCTACATGTACATATACACCCCTGGTTTACTAAATTATTTACTAAATAATAAATTAATACAGTCCTCACCTCGTAGGCCGCATATGTTCGTCGGCGTTGTCCCATCATACTAGGTAAGGAATCGAAGAATCTGCGCCGAACCAAATATAATATTGAATGACAGAGGCCTGGAATTTGACGCCATGGGGGATGTTTCTCTCCCCCAAAACACATTTGCCAGTGAATAAAAAGTTTACATGTCAAATGTTCACCGGCATTAAAAACCTGAAATCATCAAATCGACGTTCACCGGCTTAGGGTGCCCAATGGCCATCATAGCCGCACCGGACTGGTTCTGAACTTCAAATGTAATGAAACAGTAATGAAGATTGTAACTGGTAATATTTATTATTCATTTAAATTGATTTTTTTGGTATGAATTAAATTATTAAATATTCACATATATATATATATATATAATATATATAATGATTAATATAATATGGAAGATATAAATGATTAAAATAAAAATTGGTATATTTCCATGGGTACTTTGTACACAAACGAGCCGAGAAATATGACGATACAAAAAATTACTTATATATTTTAATATTAATAATTTTTATAAAATTTAATATAATATATATCAAATCTAAAATCAGAAATTTAAAAATAAATAAATAAATTTATAATTTTTTGTTTAGGTTTGGTAGGATTTTCTTATTTTTGTGTTTATATGTTTATTATTCACCCAGCTACCAAGGCTTTCCATGTTGTGAGACTTCATTTCCACATCCACTGTCACTTGAGCTACTCATCATTTCCATAGCCACTATGGCTTACAACCACATACTAACAATAATTCTACAACTTTTATTCAAAATAGAGAGTAAGTATAAAATTTCAACCTGATCATGATGACATTGTATATTTATTACATGAAGAGAACATGTCTTCTCTGTTTCTTTTGTTCATTTCTTATTTAAAAGAGCAAATAGATAAATAAACATCTTAATTTTAAATTTGAGAAATATAATCTTAAAAAAATAAATATGTAAAGTTGTAAATATTATATATTTATTTATGGTAGAAATATTTAATATTATTAATTTTCTTTATAATTTAGAAATAAATGTTGCTAATTTACAATTAAATAATATTAATAATAATCATTTATTTTTATAATATTGTAAAATTAAATTATGAAATTTTTGATTTATAATTAAATTATCATTATAATTTTGATCAAAATTATTTAATAAATTTAATAATAATAATAATAAAATCAAAAGTTATACATTTATTTTTATAATAGAGTTTTTAATTCACCGTGAATGGGATATGTGTTATGATGTTACTTATTTTACAAAATAAATTATATATATATATATATAATATTATAATATTTTTATTAATATATAATATTTTCTTTTTATTAATAAATTTTTTAAATAATTGTCACTTTTTTTTAAATAGAGCTTGTATGTTATCATTTTTTCTCTTTTTTATATAATATTGATTAAAAATATATGTTAAAGTGAAAAGTTTATTATTCATTTCAAAGCAATTATTAAATGGGTGATCTTTGAAAACTCATTTTAATTAGATTATGGCTCTTATTATTTTATATAGATCTAGAAATTTATATTATTATATATATAATATATATATATATATATATATTAATATATATATATAACAAATTTACAAAAAAATTATCACTTGATATCAAAATAAAAGTCAATTCACTTATGTTATTCTCATAGAAATAAGCATTTTCTTATCACGATTAGAAACTTAAATATAGCAAAATAAGACAATCAACATTGGGTATCTAATGCAGAAGAACAAGCAACATGGATTACAAGAGGCTTTCCAAAATTACTTGAAGCTATATTAAAAATACTATTACATTTAAATTTAAGAAAAAAATGTAGTGCAATAAAGAATTATAAGAAAAAAGAAAATTACATACTATAAGGACATGATTAATAGTGATTTAAGAGATCAAGCATCTCTCCTATATCTCTCCTTTTGGCTAGAATAAAGAAGAATACAACATTTTTTGGTAGGATAAAGAAGAATACAACATTTCTAGAATAAAAATATGAATAAAAACAAATTCTAGCAAATTTCTTAGTGAAACTAGAAGTTAGATAATTCTTGAAACACTATGAGATGGAAAGAATATGCCATGTTTGGGATAATGAGAAGGTTAATCATTAAAATCTCTTTACCTTAAAGTGCCTTGCAATAATCCAAATTAGTTTTTTTCCAAACATTTCTCACAACAATGACTTTCCTAACCTTCCAAATCATCAAAACTATAACCATCTTCAAATATTTCTCATATAAAAATAAAATGTTAAAAAATCTAAATAATCTCATTCTTCCTCATAAAACCTACTTCACCATTAATGATTATCACTCCCATCATCCAAATAAATTTAATTATTTAAAATAAAAATATAACACCATCTCAAATAATATATTTTTACTATTAAAATTTTACACTAAACATAATTTTTTTTCACCTAGTTTTTTAAAGTATAATAAAAATAAATTAAGAAGAAACAACAAAACTGCATTGTAACCAACCTTTACCACCATGCATGGATTTTTATAATATGAACATGTGACAACTTCGACGTGTCTCTCACCTAAGGACCTTCCCCTAACTCTTCTTAACCATAAATTAATATAACAAACACTTACTAAATTGAACAGATTCCCTTCAAGGAAATGTAAAAAAAATAAAAATTATCGAAATGCATTTAGTGCAATGAGGGAGCCTTTCATTTAGTGAGGGATCCAATTCGCTGTTTAGGAAGGGATCCAATTTGCTGTTTAGCAGCCCAATTTTGTCGTAAGATTAGATTAATGGAAGTGATAAAAATAATTTAATATCATTTTTGTATTAGGGTGTTTTTTGAGTTTATTGCAATGATTATTTTCTCCCGGGTAAGAAAAGGAAATAAATGAACACAAATACATTAAGAAATTGGTTAATATAAGTAGAGAAACATAATTTTCAATTTATAATGGTATAAATTGATTCAAGAAAAATGGAAAATAACCTAACATCTTATGTATTTTATTTATGTATTATTCTAATGTCTTTAGGAAAATTGTAAATATTTTATTTACTATTGTAAGAAAACAAACTGAATAATATTGTTATTATTTGTTTACAATATTGTTATTCTTTGGTTAATTGAATAATATTATTAATTTTCTGAAGTTAGAAAATGATTGAGTAATAACAGATTTTGTAACTTCTCATGAAAGAAGTGGGAAAAAGGCAGTTTCGAGAAAAACAACCCTAACTGCCTCCCCTAATTGTCAAACATCCCAAGGGAAAAAGGGGTGAGGGGAGGAAAGACTGTGCTGAAATGTCAGACAGTAAGTGGGAAATGCTAAGTCTCGTGATGACAAGATAGCATTAGCACAAAGAGCTTGGGGGAGATTTGGTCTTGAAAGCGAATCTCAAGGTCAGGAGGATTGGCAAGAAAAATGATGGAAAGGTGACTATGATCGTTGAAATTTACTAATCAGGAGTACACGTAAGCAACATTGTTTATATTTGCTTTGTGAACTGTTTAGGTTTTGACTTAATTAATATTTAATGATATAGAGGGAGCAAACTCCCGCACTGACAAATGTTCCGAGGAAATGGTATCAATAGGGTTTCATATTTCAATGTGTATTAAATATGTGCTTTTCCCAGAAGTTATTAACCTTAGAAGTACACCAGATTGAACTCCACAACACAGAGGAAATGGTATGAGTAGGGTTTCATATTTCAATGTGTATTAAATATGTGCTTTACCCAGAAGTTATTAACCTTAGAAGTACACCAGATTGAACTCGACAACACATAACATTTATTTACTGCAAGCTTAATGGTAGAGTGAATAACTGACCAAATTAGATGTGATAGACAGGCTGGTAAAACTTGTAGACTTGGAACTGCAAAGCAGTCACATGTTTATTATAAGACTAGAGGGATGACCCGAAATTATGGAAACAAACTGTTTAGGCGTTTAAATTACTCTGAACGAATTTATTATCCCCGTTAAGATTCAAAATTGTGTAAACTATGCGCAAGCCTTAACTTAAGTATACTGAGTAGTTTAGTATGAATTTTTACCTAAGAAAATCCTGAGCATTATTAAGGACCTGTATACACCTTAGAAATTCAAGAGATGTTCCAAACTATGTGAATGGAAAAACCAATAAATACCAGAACCAAAAGGAAGCTACCAAAGTTGTTAGCATAAAGAGAAGAAAGTATTCTTTAAGCATGAGTGAAATTGTTTGCAAGTTCGGTTAATAGGAAGGGAAACAAACTAACCAAAACCACAACTGAGTATAACTCCAACGCCATAGCGAGAAGCGATAATACAGGAAAAAACTATTAAACCTAAAGCCTGGATACCTATACTACAAATCCAATGCAGAATTATGAGACTCAAGAGTGACTAAATAACAACAACATTAACTATCGCACCCCGAATTTGGAGGAATTCAAGGTTCTGAGCCGAAGACGAAGAAACCCTGAATTTATGTACATAACCGGAAAAGTAAACAGAACCCATCTCATCCAAAACAGCTAATAAAGAAAATAAAGAGCAAAACTTGAAGTGAAGGGCATGTACATCCCGAGTAATCGAAACCTCATGGCATTGTATAGATGAATTAATAACATATCCGGAGGAAGCCAATGTATATTCCAACCATAACAGGAAAACTATATACAATCGTATGAAAGGAAAATTGAACTTATACAATCACATAACAGGAGATAGATTATACAAATAGATCAGAGGAAAAATATTGAACATATATTTTTAAGGAATGAAGTTGTGAAGTATTAACATCAATGAGATTTGAAAGTCCTATGTTCCTTCATGCAAACCATAACAGGTCTTGCCATAAATAAATACAAACCCAACTACCAGTGCGGCCTCTGTTACAAGCCACAACTATTCTTTAACCATGCAATGGTCCCAAATGTATAAATAGTTACAAATTAACCAAAAGAGTAGAACCCAACAGAAAATTTTCATGGAGCGTTGTGCATAGCTTGACTCAGAGAGCCTCCTAAGATTCTAGAGCAAAATAAACAAGCCAGCTCTTATGGGTGTTACACCCTCAAAACTAAGAGATCTTGCTAATCGATGAAAAGCCTGTGAGGGAGCAATTCGTGCTTTCCCGAAAAACCCTTAGGCGCCCAAGCCCAGTATGGGAGGTGGCAATCCATTGACTGCATCTCGAAACCACGGTCCCCTCTTCTCCCAAATCTGTAGAAGGCTACAATAACAAGTGAATCAGTATAGTAACCATGTAAGTCAGATCATGAAATAAGCTACAAAAAGAGAACCTAGCAAAAAACTTTGATCTGAAAATCACCCTTGAGTGACCTCAGTTAATTAATTATTGAATGAAGGTATTACAGAATCATGTGTTGGTGTGTGTCCATGTTATTTTAGGCAACGGATAGATCAAATTGAAAAATACACAGACACTGGAAGATGGAAAATAGCAGAGAAACACAATAAGAAAATACAAGAACACAACAAATTAATAAGGAGTTCACCCTATCCTCCAGGGCTACATCTCCGATCTAGCTCTCAGTGGTGGCGTTCTATTATTCTGTCTTTCAAGCAGAGAATTACAATGAGGAGCTCAAGTTAAGTCTCGTGAAACAGAAATAATGCTTGGCAGGGTGGTTCTTGGATTCCCCAAGCCACTAGAGTACACAGACTCTTTGCCTTACTAGCTCTTTGACCTCTCTGGTCTTTAATGGGAGGAGCCCAATGTGGTGCTCAGTTCTCGACAGATCCTCTCAGGGATTGCTCGATGCTGCCTTATGCTGTAGGTCAGCTCATCTCTCTGTCTTTCTGCTCTTTACTTCATTGTCTCTTCCTTTCTCTGTCTTCGTCCTCTTTTCTTAGGTTTTTCCTCTCGGTGACCTCTCTCTGTGTGTTTTCTATTCTTTTTTCATGGCGTTTAAGCCAGTCAATCTCACGACTATTCGATTCCCCTTCTGCCTCTGTCGGATTGCCTGCTGCTATTCACTCGAAATTCCATGTCTCTGTGTCATCCTCAATGGCTCATAGGGAGTGGCCACTTGTGCTCCTATGAACTACGCCAGCTCTTCCTCGTCGGTTCGGTTCTTCGGTTACATCGTGGAATGGGTCATCCACCAGCTCAGTGGTCAAATCGGACTTCAAATCCATATAGATTGCAGTGTAATCCCCTGTCGAATCTGGTTCTTTCATGGGCGTGTTCTCAGCCGTTAGATCTGGAGCCCTCAGGTTTGATGGCATTCGCTCATTTCGCACAGTTGACTTGCTCGACTGTTAGCGTGCGATGAGTGGCGATTTTATCTCTCCTTCGCCTGCCATGTGTCGATTTCTGAGTGGAATCACTCGTTTTTCTCCAAATCTGCTTACAGCCTAAGGGTGCCCCCGATAAATACCGCCGGTTTTGGAGTGCGGGTCCCACCTTTACCCTTTAGCGCTTTTGCCCCATGGTTTTCCCGGCTTCCATCCGATTCAGGCTTCCCAGGTGCTAGTTTCGTCTCCTGCACAATCTCCATGGGCCTCGATCAGTGCGCTTTGACTGAGGTCCTCGTCGTTCCTCTCTGGCTCCCAACTTCCACTATTTAGAGGCCTTTCTGATCACTCTGTGTTCTTGAATTTAAAGTTTTGTCCTGATTTGATACAGTCATGGTTCTTTGGTTTTTCTTCATGAATCCAATTTAGATCACGGCCTTCCGACTGAAAAAATTTTGGACCACCAAAAGTTGGTTTTTAAGCATCAACTAAGTGAGGGTACAATTTTCTCACTTGTCTAATTTCTATCCACTTTGCACTACTCGACTTTGAACCTTTGAGCCCAATTCTAAGGTACTCAACATCTCCCCTACGCATTGTCCTCACCTTCCTGTCCAGCGTTGTGTCTTCCTGCAATTCATTAAGATATTGAGGTAGCAGGTCGTCAATAGAAGGCAACTTACTCTGCTCTTCACGATCCTCAATCAGTGAGGGTTCAAACAATCTCAAGAAATCTGCATTTACGACTGAGTAGATGTGCATGTAATCTGGTAGATCAAGGGAAAAAGCATTGTCACCAATATTCTCATGTATCCTAAAAGGTCCACACCTAACAGGCTTTAGCTTTTTACCTTCACCTTGCATCCTATCCTTGTTGATATATAGCTAGACTTGGTCACCAACGTGGAAACTATGCTCCATCCGATACTTGTCATGCCTTGCCTTATATTTGGCTTGGCTCTTCTCCAGCTATTCCTGTACTGCCTGGTGGATCTCCTGGATTTTTTCAATGAACCTAGTTTCCCTGTCCACATCACTGTGTCCCTTAACTATGGTATCTTTACAAAAGAGAAAATCCAAACGAGACCTTGGTGTGAAACCAAAACAGGTCTCAAAAGGAGATCTCTGTGTAGAAGAATGTTTTGCTCTGCTGTAAGCATGTTGCACATAACACAAGTGCTCATCCCAAAGCTTAGGATGTTTGCTACAATATCCTCTGAGTAACTGGATCAGTGTGCTGTTAACTACTTATGTCTGGCCATCAGTTTGTCGATGAAAGGCTGTGCTTTTCTTCAATTTGGTGTCCATCAATTCCCACATACTTGACTAAAACTTCCCCACAAATCGGGTGTCTCGATTAGATACAAGGGAAGTGGGTAGTCCAAAATGAACCCATACATGTTCAAAGAACAGTTTTGCAGTTTGTTCAGCTGTAATCTGTTTATTACAAGGTATCAAAATACACATTTTGCTGAACCTATCCACAACAATATACAGATAATCATGACCTTTCATAGATCTAGGTAGCCCTCAAGCAAAATCCATGGAAACACTTTCCCAAGGGTTAGAAGGAACTGGTAGTGGAGTGTACAAGCCTAGTTTTCTATTGTTGGGCTTGCTTTTAGCACACATAGTACACCCTCTTACATATCTAGAAACTGTCTCATTCATTTTTGGCCAATAACAAAATCTTTGCAGCTGTGCAACTATTTTACTTACCCCAAAGTGACCTGATATCAGAGAACTGTGTGCGTCTCTAATTATCTTTACTCTATCAGTTTGTGGAATGCAGAGTTTCCCACAATGATATAAGAGTCGGTCCATCACATGATAATCCAATTCTTCTACTCATTTGCCTTGACTCAAAGTTGCATATACATCTTTAAAGTCTATATCTTGAGCATATTGTTCAATGTAGCCTTCGTGTAGCACAGAATTATGCTTAAGTATAGTAGATGCATTTATAATGGGTCTAGATTACATGTCTGCAACTTTATTATGTATGCCCTTGTTCAAGCTT
>APFE030852400.1:121538-140793 GCA_000404065.3 Pinus taeda
ATACGTAATTTGAAGAGCTGGGCTAAAGGCCTTGTTGACCGATCCAACCACCCGGTACACGACCTCCCTCGGGAAAAGGTGAACCAAGATCTATTACGTTGTTATGGTTTGATTTCGTATTGATCTCCTTTGCAGTTCATGCCATTGTAAAGTCGATCAGGATAACGAGGCTAAATGGGTTGTTTCAAAACAATAATGTATAATTTAGTCCTATTGGCCTCATCTGATGACTAAGTGAAACTGTTGTAAAAAACCCATCCATCTGTAGTGTCTTGATTGCTGCAACTTTGTTTGGGAGTGTAGATATTGAAATGGTTGATGATCAGTATGTATTAATGTCTCTTTGCCAATTAAGTAATGTTCCACTTTTTCACAGTCTGAACTAATGCATACAATTCTTTATCATATGTAGGATAGTTAACTACTGCAGGATAAAAAGTCTTAGAATGATAACATACGGGTTTACCGTGCTGTGTCAACACTGCTCCCATGGCATAGTCACTGGCATCTATTTGGATCTCAAATGGTATTTGTAGATCACGCAATGCTAGTGCAAGTGTTGTACTAATCTTTTCTTTCAAGGTGTCGAAGGTTTTCTGGTGTTTGCCTCCCCACTGAAACACATTGTTCAATCCTGTTAAAGCATGTAGGGGAGCTATGATTGAGGAAAGGTTAGAAATGAACTTCCTCCAATATTGTGCTGCCCCTAAGAAGATTCTCACTTCTGTAGGAGACTTGGGTTTAGGCCAGTTTACAATGACTGCCACCTTAGAGGGATCTATTTTCAACTCACCACCCCCTACTATATGAGCCAAATAATTCAGAGATGTTTTGCCAAATTCACATTTTGAGAGTTTAACATGAAGTTTTTCTCTTTTCAAAACATCTAATGTCTGCCTAACATGTTTTAAGTGTTCTTCCCACGTTTTACTAAAAATCAAAATGTCATCCAGGTACACAATAACGAAATCATCAAGAAAAGGTCTAAGTACATCATTCATTAATCTCATGAAAGTAGTAGGAGCATTAGTTAAGCCAAAAGGCATAACCAATCACTCATATAATCCCTTCTTTGTTTTGAGAGCATACTTCCATGCATCTAGTTCTGCAACTCTGACCTGATGGTATCCATTATGCAAGTCTAGCTTGGTGAAATAAACAACTTCCTTCAATTGATCTAAAAGATCATCTATGCGAGGAAGGGGATAATGATTTTTGATTGTTATCTTATTTAGTGCTCGGTAATCAATGCACATTCTCCACGAGCCATATTTCTTTCTCACCAAAACGACTGGTGACCCACATGGTGATGAGCTAGGCCTGATGAACCCTTTCTCGAGCAACTCCTGCACCTGCTTCTTGATTTCAGCATTCTCTAAAGCAGACAACTTGTACATTCCAATGTTAGGCAATGGATCATATTGCTGCAAAATAATATCATGTACTACTTCCTTTTTGGGTGGCAGACCTTTAGGTTCTTGAAACAAGATATCATACACTGAAACAACCTTTTCTATATCAGCTTGTTGTTTAGCATTACAGTCCTCAAATACATTGGTTTTATCAAGTTTCTTTTTCTTTACAACCATCAGTAAGAATTGCTTGCATGAATTTATCATTCTTTTCATCTGCTCTGAGTTTATGAGAGTATAATTATTCTTGAGCTTATGAGCTCTTACAAAGTATTCGATTCCATCTTTAACAAGTAGATACTTTTTCTCATCTCTATATAAAATAGCTTTTCTAGCATACAAGTAAGGAATTCCTAAAAGAATTCCACATATATCCAAGGGAATTATATCTAACTCAACCTCATCAACAAATGTTGACCCAAAAGAAAACTTGATTTTGCACTGTCTAGTCACTTGTAGTAGTGCTTTATCATTCAACCATCCTAATGGCTATGGCTTCTTGTGAGTTGTAGTTGCTAATCCCAATTTCTTTATAATTGCTTTAGAAATTAGATTTACTTGTGAGCCACTATCAAACAAAATATCAATCTTTTGATGTTTGGAAATAACTCGAATATGGAAAAGCTCATGTCTTTTTCTCTCATTTTCTTCATCAGTAATAGATTGTGCAGAATTACTAGTAGATGCTTCAAAATTCTTACCTTTTATACCTGTGGCTACAATGGTTGTTTCATCTCCCGAGTCTGACCCCAAATATTTCTAGATAGCTGTAGCAGTCTTCTTCTTCTTGCCCTCGAACTTCTTAGGTCTCAGCATTGGATGCAAAATCCAACAATGCTCATCATCATGCCCATCCTTTTTATAGTGAGTGCATGAAGCTTTGCTATTCTGTGTAGTGTTAGCCTTCCTTGCTTTCCACTTCTGTTTTCTTTTCTCCTTGCTCTTGCTTGCAGTGGGTTGGGACGATCCACCAACTTCTGGATTTCCATTCTTTCCTCTAGCTTCCAGATGAGTAGCTTGTAAAGATACTTCATCTATACTAGTCGAATTAAACATGAGGATGGTATGCCTCATGTAGCTGTGTAGACCACCAATGTACTTTAAAAGAGTTTCAGGTGAGTCTAATGAGATTCCTAGAATCAATGCTCTCTTTCTAAATTCTTGAGTGTACACTTGCACACTTTTCCCTTTCAACTGCCGAAGAGTTTGCCAACTCATCATGGCTTGTTGCATGTAAGCCAATGGATACAATTGCTTTTTGATTGTAGAAGCAAATTCGCTCTAGACAGAGATGGTCTTACCATGTCTTTTCATGTCAGCTTGGATTCTGCCTTCCCACCAAACCAAGGCAGTGCCTCCTAGGCGTAGGCTTGCCAGATGAATCTTGCTCTTGTCTTAGTCGATGTTCTGTACTCTACAATAAATATCAATCTGTCTAATTCAAGTGTCCAACTTTTCTGCATTTAGCTCTCCATCATATATAGGAAAATCAAATTTAACATCTAGTTTGATCAAAGATGCTTTCCTGTTATGCACAGGGCTATTAGGTTGTGTGAGAAAGCTTTCCTCTTTCCCTTTCCTTTTGAGTGGTCATGGAAGTGAGACTCATCTTCTTCTTTGACTTGTTTAGAGCCTGATGAATCTTCATCCTTGTGTTTTCTAAAGTCCCTATACATTTCTTCTATCATGGACTTTATGGCTACGAATCTTTCTATGAATTGAGGGTCTGGCCCCACAAAACCTTCCTCAGACATTGTCTTCCGAGGATAGACTCTAACAATTTCAGGATTAGTTTTGACCAACTCTCCTTCTCCTAATTTGAGCTTTGATCTAGTGAGCATTCAACAGCTAAACCAACACAAGATTGTCTAACCTTAATAGCCTAAAGCTCTGATACCACTTGATCTGAAAATCACCCTTGAGTGACCTCCGTTAATTAATTATTGAATGAAGGTATTACAGACTCATGTGCTAGTGTGTGTCCATGTTATTTTAGGCAACAGATCGATCAGATTGCAAAATACACAGAGACTGGAAGATCGAAAACAATAGAGAAACACAGTAAGCAAATACAAGAAAACAACAAATTAATTAGGAGTTCACCCTATGCTCTAGGGCTACATCTCCGATCGAGTGCTTAGTGGTGGCCTTCTTTTATTGTGTCTTTAAAGTAGAGAATTACAATGCGGAGCTCAAATTGAGTCTCCTGAAACAGAAATAATGATTGGCATGGTGGTTCTTGGATTCCCTAAGCCACTAGAGTACACAAACTCTTTGCCTTACCAGCTCTTTGACCTCTCTGGTCTTTAATGGTAGGAGCCCAATGTGGTGCTCAGTTCCCGACGGATCCTCTCAGGGATTACTCGATGCTGCCTTATGCTACATGTCAACTCGAATCTCTATGTTTCTGCTCTTTGCTTCACTGTCTCTTCCTCTCTCTGTCTTCGTCCTCTTCTCTCAAGTTCTTCCTCTCGGTGACCTCTCTCTGTGTGTTTTTTTTCTCTGTTCATGGCTTCTAAGCTAGTCGATGTCATGAATGTTCAATTCCCCTTCTACCTCCATTGGATCGCCTACTGCTATTCACTCAAAATTCCTTGTATCTACATCATCCTCAATGGCTCACAGGGAGTGGCCACTTGTCCTCCTACGAACTGCACCAGCTCTTCCTCGTCGGTTCGGTTCTTCGATTACGTCGTGGAATGAGTCATCCACCACCCCAGTGGTCAAATCGGACTTCAAATCCATATATATATCACTACGTAATCCCCTGTAGAATCCGGTTCTTTCATCGGGCGAGTTCTCAACCGTTAGATCTGGAGCCCCTAGATCCGACACCATTCGCTCATTTCGCGCGGTTGACTTTCTCAACCATTAGCGCGCAATGAGCATCAGTTTTCTCTCTCCTCTGCCTCCCATGCATCGGGCGCTGAGTGGAAGCACTCGTTTTTCTCCAAATCCGTTTATCGCCCAAAGGTGCCAAAAATAAATACCGCCGGTTTTGGAGTGTGGGTCCTGCCTTTAGCCTTTAGCACTTTTTCCCGATGGTTTTCCCAGCTTCCATCTGATCTAGGCTTCCTTGGTGCTAGTTTCGCCTCATGCACAGTCTCCATGGGCCTCGGTCAGCGTGCTTTGACCAAGATCCTCATCGTTCCTCGCTGGTTGCCAACTACCTTTGTTTAGAGGCCTTTCTGATCGCTCTGTGCTCTTGAATTCGAAGTTTTGTCCTGATTTGATACAATCATGGTTCTCTGATTTTTCTTCATGGATCCAATTGGGATCAAACTTTCTCAGCTGGGTAACCAAATTGAGTTCTTTATCCAATGTAAATTTCACATCACGGTCAGAAATTATAGTTTTTGGAAGCCCATGCAGCCTAAAGATGTTTTTCCTAAAAATATGGGCAATCTGCACTGCTTTGTAAGTGGATTAGACTGATATGAAATGAGTTGATTTGCTTAATTTGTCGACTACCACCATGATGGAATCGTGGTTTCTTCTTGTCTTGGGTAATCCTATTATAAAATCCATAGAGATAGTTTCCCATTTCCACTCCGGAATTGGTAGTGGATGCAATAATCCAAAAGGGTGCTGATGTTATGCTTTAACTTGTTGACATTCTAGACAATGTGTCAAATACTCTGCTACATCTTTCTTCATACTAGGCCAAAAGTACTCCTTCCGGAGTGTAGTAATCAGCTTTTGATACACCGGGTGTCTAGCATAAGGTCTTTTGTGAAATTCATCTAAAATCAAGTTTTTGAGGTCATTTTGGTTGGGAAAATACAACCTGTTTTTATATTTCATCATGCCAATAGCATCCACAGTGTACCCTTGCTAATTTTCTTTACTAGTTAGATTCTGAACTTGCTGTCCTATTTGTTGATATTTTAAATCTTGTTCTGCTGCCTTTTTAATCACTTCATCGAAGGTAGCTTGCACCCAGCTGCAAGCAATTTCATAAAGACAATCTACCTTTTAACTTGAAGCGTCCACTACCCGGTTCTCTTTCCCTTTTAGATGCTTAATCTTGAAATCAAAACAACTTAGGAAATCTACCCAACATGCCTGTCTAGAATTTAAGGTGGGTTGACTGAAATAACTAGTCAAGATGTGATGGTCTGTCATTAACAGAAATTTTCTTAGGTTAAGATTCATACTAAACTACTCAGTATACTTAAGTTAAGGCTTGCGCATAGTTTACACAATTTCGAAACTTAGCCAGGATAATAAATTCATTCAGAGTAATTTAAAAGCCTAAACAGTTTGTTTCCACAATTTCGGGTCATCCCTCTGGTATTATAACAAACATGCGACTGCTTTGCAGTTCCTAGTCTACAGGTTTTACCGGCTTGTCTGTCACATCTAATCTAGTCAGTCTCCATTTAAAAATATAATAAAAGATACCATAAATAAATAAAAAACTTATATATATAAAACATTGTTTAAATATACATGCTAACTTGAACCTTACTATTGTAAACAAACCCGGAGATTATTGCATCATACAATTTTAATGATATATTAATGGTCAACTATGATAATTTTATTTGTATTTGATGGACAATCCCTTTTTCTGTCTCGAATTAATTGACTTAAACTACCAGCTCAGACACATCAACTCGCCTCGAGCCTATCGCACTATGGATTAACCGGCATTTACTCTCCCTACAATGTCTTATGAATGAACATTGTAGTTCTGTCAGAGCCTCTTGGGATCCTTCGCTCCATCCATGGTGGAGAATGCAAGACATCGATTGTACGGCTGATCGCTGATAAAAGGGTTATTCAGTCTCCCAAGTCAGGTTCCGCGGCTCATTTTGTTTCCTCCTTCCTCACGCTATGTTCTACTCTCCTTCTCCCTCAGTGATTGGCTCAATCTGTAACCATGGCTCTCGATGCAGTTGGCTCACCTCCAAAACGAGGCCGACGGGTTCTTTTCGTGGACAAAGAACTCAATTCGGTTACCCAGGTGAGGAAGTTTTCTGCTGGGTTCTCTTTTTGCAACTTATTTCGTGATCTGATTTACAGGGTTACTATATTGATTCACTTGTTCTTGCAGCCTTCTATAGATTTTGGAGAAGACGGGACCGCGGTTCCGAGATGCAGTCAATGCATTGCCACCTCCCATACTAGGCTTTGGCGCCTAAGGGTTTTTCGAGTAAGCACGAATGGGTTCCTAACAGACTTTTCATCGATTAGCAAGGTCTCTTAGTTTTGAGGGTGTAACACCTAGAAGAGTTGGCTTGTTTATTTCACTCAGGAATATTAGGAGGCTCTATGAGTCAAGTTGTACACAACGCTCCACTAAAATTTCCTGTTGGGTTCTACTCTTTTGGTTAATTTGTAACTATTTATACATTTGGGACCATTGCAAAAACTTATATATATCAGACTTTAATAAAAAACTGTTTAAATATACATGCTAACTTGAACCTTACTATTGCAAACAACCATGAAGGTTACTGAATCATACAATTTCAATGATATATTAATGGTCAGCTATGATAATGTTATCCATATTTGACAGACAGTCCCTTTTATCTGTCTCAAATTAATTGACTTATACTACCAGCACAGACACATCAGCTCGCCTCGAGCCTATCGTACTATGGATCAATCGTACATTTACTCTCCCTGCAATGTCTTATTAACGAACATTACAGTTCTGTCAGAGCCTCTTGAGATCCTTCGCTGCATCCACGGTGGAGAATGCAAGACATCGATCCTACAGCTCAGCGCTGATTAGAGGGTTATTTCATCTCCCAAGTCACATTCTGCGGCTCATTTCATTCCCTCCTTCCTCGCGCTATGTTCTGCTCTCCTTCTCCCTTAGGAGTTGGCTCGATATGCAACCATGGCTCTCGATGCAGTTGGCTCGCCTCTGAAATGAGGCCAAGGGTTTCTTTTTGTGGACAGAGATCTCAATTCAGTTACCTAGGTGAGGACATTTTCTACTAGGTTCTCTTTTTGTAGCTTATTTCATGATCTGATTTACAGGGTTACTATACTTATTCACTTGTTCTTGAAGCCTTCTGCAGATTTGGGAGGTGACAGGACCGCGGCTTCGAGATGCAGTCAATGGATTGCCACCTCCCATTCTGGGCTTGGGTGCCTAAGGGTTTTTCGGGTAAGCATGAATGGCTCCCTAATATGCTTTTCATCGATTAGCAAGGTCTCTTAGTTTTGAGGGTGTAACACCTAGAAGAGCTGGATTGTTTATTTCGCTCTAGAATCTTAGGAGGCTCTCTGAGTCAAGCTCTACATAGTGCTCCATTAAAATTTCCTGTTGGATTCTACTATTTTGGTTAATTTGTAACTATTTATACATTTGGGACCATTGCATGGTTAAAGAACAACTGTGCCTTGTAATAGAGGTCACACTAGTAGTTGGGTTTGTATTTATTTATGGCAAGACCTGTTATGGTTTACATGAAGGAACAGAGGACTTTTAAATCTCATTGATGTTAATACTTCCCAACTTCATTCCTAAATATATCTGTTCAACGTTTTTCCTCCGATGTATTTGTATAATCGATCTCCTATTATCTGATTGTATAAGTTCGATTTTGCTTTCATATGATTGTACATAGTTTTCTTGTTATGGTTGGAATATACAATGGCTTCCTCCTGATATGTTATTAATTAATCTATACAATTCCATGAGGCTTTGATTACACAGGGTGTACATGCCCTTCACTTCAAGTTTTGCTCGTTATTTTTTTTATTAACTGTTTTGGATGAAATGGGTTTTGTTTACTTTTGCGGTTATGTACATAGATTCAAGGTTTCTCCGTCTTCAACTCAGAATCCTGAATTCCTCCAAAGTCGTGGTGCGATAGTTAACACTGTCATTATTTAGTCACTCCTGACTCTCATAATTCTACATTTGAGTTGTAGTGAAGGGTTCTAGGCTTTAGGTTTAATAGTTTTTTCATGTATTATAACCTCTGGCTATGGCCTCAGAGTTATACTCAGTCGTGGTTTTGATTAGTTCGTTTCCATTCCTATTAAGCGAACTTGCAAACAATTTCACTCATGCTTTAAGGAATAATTTCTATTATTTATGCTAACAATTTTGGTAGCTTCCTTCTGGTTCTGGTATTTATTAGTTTTTCCATTCACATAGTTTGAAACATCTCTTGAATTTCTAAGGTGTATACAGGTCCTTAATAATGCTCAGGATTTTCTTAGGTTAAAATTCATACTAAACTACTCAGTAAACTTAAGTTAAGGCTTACGGATAGTTTACACAATTCTGAAACTTAACCAGGATAATAAATTCGTTCAGAGTAATTTAAAAGCTTAAACGGTCTGTTTCCATAATTTCGGGTCATCCCTTTGGTCTTATAACAAACATGCAACTGCTTTGTAGTTCCCAGTCTGCATGTTTTACCACCCTGTCTGTCACATCTAATCTGGTCAATTATTCACTCTATACCATTAAGCTTGTGGTAAATAAATGTTATGTGTTATCCAGTTCAATTTGGTGTACTTTAAGGTTAATAACTTCTGGGTAAAGCACATATTTAATACACATTGAAATATGAAACCTTACTGATACCATTTCCTTGAAACATTTATCGGTGCAGCAGCTTGCTCCCTCTATATCATTAACCATTAATTAAGTCAAAACCTAAACAGTTCCCAAAGCAAATATAAACAGTGTTGCTTACCTGTACTTCTGATTAGTAAATTTCAATGATCATAGTCACCTTTCCATATTTTTGCTTGTCAATCCTCCGGACCTTGAGATTCATATTCAAGACCAAATCTCCCCCCAAGCTTGCTGCAAGACTATTGTCTTTAGTCAATTTTACACACTCTGTGCTAATGCTATCTGGTCATCACCAAACTTAGCATTTCCCCCTTACAGTGTGACATTTCAGCACGGTTTTTCCTTCCCTCACCCGTTTTTCCCTTGGGGTGTTGCACAATTAGGGTAGGCAGTTAGGGTTTTTCTGGAAACTTCCCTTTTCCCACTTCTTTCATGAGAAGTTACAAAATCTGTTATTACTCAATCATTTTCTAACTTCAGAAAATTAATAATATTATTCAACTAAATAGAGAATAACAATATTGTCCAGTTTGTTTTCGTATAACGGTAAATAAAATATTTCAGTTTTCCTGGGGACATTACATCTTCCCCCCTAAAAGCAAACGTTGTCCTAATGTTTTTTAGCCTCAAAGACCTATGGATATGCTTCTTTCAAGAGTTGTTCATCCTCCCAAGTGGCTTCATCTGGCCCAAAGCACTACCATTGCACTTTAACCTGGGTGATGGCTCATTTCCGCAACGTTACTTCTCTTCGTTTGAGTATACTCAACGACTCAACCACGAATTTCCCTTCCATTTCGACCTGAAAAACAGAATTTAAAGTCAGTTTTTCCTTTATCATCACAATTAATTGGTCTACTTAGGATTTAACTTTACCTGTACATCTTGCTAACTGACTATGTGCTTAGTATCATAAATATACCTCTTTAGTACTAACACATGGAAAACATTGTGGACCCAAATGTGGCTTGGTAGGGTGAGCTGGTATGCCACTGGCCCAACCCTTGCTAAAATTTGAAATGTTCCACAAAATCGGGGTGCCAGCTTGGTACACCCACTCCATTGTAACGTACTCCTTTTTTCTCAAATTCTTACATACACATGATCTCCCACTTGATATTCCTTAAAATTTCTCTTCTTGTCGATGAAATTATTTTGCCTACCTTGGGCTGCCTTCAAGTTGGATCGTACCTTCTTGACCATTTCTTCCATCTCTTTTAACATTTCAGGCCCAAGCATTAACTTGTCCTCTGGTCCCCCCCAGCTGGAGGGTGTGTGGCATTTCCGGCCATACAGAACTTCAAATGGGCTCATCTATAAGGAAGTATGATATCCGTTGTTATACGCAAATTTGACCAAGTGCATATAGTCCTCCCATTTAGAGGGTTGTTGCCTTACATATGACCTCAATATGTCTTCTACTACCTGATTCACCCGTTCGGTTTGTTCGTCTGTTTGAGGATGATAGGCCATACTGAAGTTTAATTGAGTAATTAATCCTTCAAACAAACTTTCCAGAAGGCTGAAGTAAATTTCACATCACGGTAAGAAATTATAGTTTTTTGCAGAAGGCTACAAGAAAAAGTGAATCAATATAGTAACCCTATAAATCAGATCATGAAATAAGCTGCAAAAAGAGAACCCAGCAGAAAAATTCCTCACTTGGGTAACGGAATTGATTTCTCTGTCCATGGAAAGAACCCCTCAACCTCGTTTCAGAGGCGATCCAACTGCATCAAGAGCCATGGTTGCAGATCGAGCCGACCGCTGAGGGAGAAGGAGAGAAGAACATACCATGGGGAAGAAGAGAATGAAATAAGCCGCGAAACTTGACTTGGGAGACTAAATAACCCTCTGATCAGCATTGAGCTGTAGGATCGATGTCTTGCATTCTCCATTGTGGATACAGTGAAGGATCCCAAGAGACTCTGACAGAACTGCAATGTTCATTAATAATACATTGTAGGGAGAGAAAATGATTTTTAATCCATAGTGTGATAGGCTCGAGGCGAGCTGATGTGTCTGAGCTGGTAGTTTAAGTCAATTAATTCGAGACAAAAAAAGGGAATGTCCATCAAATACAGATAATGTTATCATAACTGACAATTAATATATAATTGAAATTGTATGATGCAATAACCTTCGGGGTTGTTTACAATAGTAAGGTTCAAGTTAGCATGTATATTTAAACAGTGTTTTATTAAAGTTTGTATATATATAAGTTTTTTTTATGGTATCTTTTATTATATTCGTAATGGAGACATGGCATGTTATATCAGAGCCAGGTTACAAAACTATGACCTCTGGCAAATGAATTTTACAATTAGTTGTTGTTCCTTTTGGGCCTTTAGCTATTAATAATCTATTAACATGGAAAGTACAGAGAAAACAGAACAATGAGAGTTATAAGAGATTCAGACAGTGAGCTACACAGGACTATGGCTAGCCTAGGACCCGTAACATTCCCTGAACATAACCCTAAGATATGGATGCAGTTAGGAGAATAAACTCTTAACACAAATCTTACAATATTGGAGACAGTTCAGGAACTAAAGAGAGAAATGGCCCATCTACAGGAGGATAATTCAAGATTAACCTTGGAACAGGAGAAAATCATGAAGAGCCTGTCCGATAAGTAGAATTAACGCCAGACAGTACCCAGTCCTGAACAGGAACGAATGTCTAAAGAACAGGTTTATCACACAGAGCTGGAAGGGATAGTAGGAGGGGAAGAGAATTGAGAGGAGAAGTCAGATAATGCCTCTTAGCACCCAGCATAAAAAGTGTAGTGAATAGAATTGCAAGGGGAATTCTGAAAAATAAAACTGCCACTCTTCGATGGAGAGCTGGAAGAAGCAGCCGAGGCCTGGTTAATTAACATGAATAAATACTTTCAATTACATGAGTACGATCACAATCTAAAGGCTCCACTAGCTATCTTCCAACTTCAAGGGAAGGCCACTTTGTGTGGGAAGAGGTCAAGATTGTACACGGGGTGAGTGAACAAAGTATAACTTAGGAGAATTTCCAAAAAATATTTCAAGGAGAGATATTTGACAGAACGATTTTATGATGAGAAAGCAAGGGAATTTCATGACTTGCGGCTTGGACAACAAACCATGGATGAGTTCATCACTCGATTTACCTCTTTGTTTCAATATGTACCCTATATACATGAGGAAAAGGCCAAGGTATAGCGTTTCGTCAGCAGTTTACTCGTGGCAATGAGGGAGAGAATTGAGTTCGATAACCCAAAAACAATGGACGAAGTTATACGAAAGGCCAGGATATGCTACGAGAAAAGCATGTAGAAGGGTGAAATTCTGAGCAGGAAATGGGTTGATAAGAAAGGTAATAGGATTGCTATGGGCAATAAAATATCAGCAAATAGGACATCAAGTTCAGAATCCAACCAGTAAAGAAAATCAGCAAGGGTACACTGTGGATGTTGTTGGCATGATGAAATATAAAAACAGGCTATTTGTGCCCAACCAAAATGACATCAAAATCTTGATTTTAGATGAATTTCACAAAAGACCTTATGCTGTACACCTGGGGTATCAAAAGATGATTACTGCACTCCGAAAGGAGTAATTTTGGCCTGGTATGAAGAAAGATGTAGCAAAGTATTTGACACGTTGTCGGGAATGTCAACAAGTTAAAGCGAAACATTAGCACCCTGCTGGATTATTGCATCCACTACCAATTCCAGGGTGGAAATGGGAAACTAGCTCTATGGATTTTATAACAAGATTACCCAAGACAAGAAGAAACAACGATTCCATCATGGTGGTAGTCGACAAATTAAGAAAACCAGTCCAATCCACTTACAAAGCAGTGCGGATTGCCCATATTTTTATGCAAAACATCTTCAGGCTGCATGGGCTACCAAAAACTATAATTTACGACCGTGATGTGAAATTTACTTCAACCTTCTAGAAAACTCTGTTGGAAGGATTAGGGACTCAATTAAACTTCAGTAGAGTCTATCATCCTCAAACAGACGGACAAACTGAACGAGTGAATCAGGTAGTAGAAGACATATTGAGGACATATGTAATGCAACAACCCTCTAAATGGGAGGACTATCTGCACTTGGTCAAATTTGCGTATAACAACGAATATCATACTTCCTTGCATATGAGTTCATTTGAAGTTCTATATATCCGGAAATGCCGCACACCCTCTAGCTAGGGGGATTGGAGGACAAGTTAATGCTTGGGCCCAAAATTTTAAAAAAGATGGAAGAAATGGTTAAGAAGGTACGATCCAACTTGAAGACAGCCCAAGATAGGCAAAATAATTTTGCCGATAAGAAGAGAAATTTTAAGGAATATCAATTGGGAGATCATGTGTATGTAAGAATTCGAGCAAAAAGGAGTACGTTACAATGGAGTGGGTGGACCAAGCTGCACCCCGATTTTGTGGAACATTTCAAATTTTAGCAAGGGTTGGGCCAATGGCATACCAGCTCACCCTACCAAGCCACATTCAGTTCCACAATGTTTTCCATGTGTTACTACTAAAGAGATACATTTATGATCCTAAGCACATAGTCAGTTGGCAAGATGTACAAGTAAAATAAAATACTAAGTAGACCAATTAATTGTGATTATAAAGGCGAAACTAACTTTAAATTCTGTTGTTTCAGGTCGAATTGGAAGGGGAATACTTGGTCAAGCTGCTGAGTATACTCGAATGGAGAGGAGTAACGCTGCGGAAACGAGCCATCACCCATGTTAAAGTGCAATGGCAGCACTTTGGGCTGGATGAGGCCACCTAGGAGGATGAACAACCCTTGAAAGAAGCATATCCACAACTATTTGAGGTTGAAAAACATCAGGACAATGTTTGCTTTTAGGGGGGAATATGTAATGTCCCCAGGAAAACTGTAAATATTTTATTTACCGGTGTAAGAAAACAAACTGGACAATATTGTTATTCTCTGTTTAGTTGAATAATATTATTAATTTTTTGAAGTTAGAAAATGGTTGAGTAATAACATATTTTGTAACTTCTCATGAAAGAAGTGGGAAAAAGGTAGTTTCCAGAAAAACCCTAACTTCCTCCCCTAACTATGCAACACCCCAAGGGAAAAACGAGTGAGGGGAGGAGAAAACGCGCTGAAATGTCAAACGGTAAGGGGGAAATGCTAAGTCTGGTGATGACCAGATAGCATTAGCACAGAGTGCATAAAATTGGATGAAGACAGCAGTCTTGCAAAACTCTTGGGGGGAGATTTGGTCTCGAAGACAAATCTCCAGGTCAGCAGGATTAACAAGCAAAATGATGGAAAGGTGACTATGATCGTTGAAATTTACTAATCAGGAGTACAGGTAAGTAGCATTGTTTATATTTTCTTTGTGAACCGTTTAGGTTTTGACTTAATTAATGGTTAATGATATAGAGGGAGCAAGCTCTCGCACTGACAAATGCTCCAATGGAATGGTATCAATAGGGTTTCATATTTCAATGTGTATTAAATATGTGCTTTACCCAAAAGTTATTAACCTTAGAAGTACACCAGATGGAACTGGACAACACAGAACATTTATTTACCGCAAGCTTAATGGTAGAAATTGAATAACTAACTAGATTAGATGTGACAGACAGGTTGGTAAAACTTGTAGATTGGGAACTGCAAAGCAGTTGCATGTTTGTTATAATACCAGAGGGATGACCCAAAATTATGGAAACAAACTATTTAGGCTTTTAAATTACTCTAAACGAATTTATTATCCTGGTTAAGTTTCAGAATTGTGTAAACTATGCGCAAGCCTTAACTTAAGTATGCTGAGTAGTTTAGTATGAATTTTAACCTAAGAAAATCCTAAGCACTATTAAGGAGCTGTATACACCTTAGAAATTCAAGAGATGTTCCAAACTATGTGAATGGAAAAACCAATAAATACCAGAACCATAAGGAAGCTACCAAAGTTGTTATCACAAAGAGCAGAAAGTATTCCTTAAAGAATTAGTGAAATTGTTTGCAAGTTTGGTTAATAGGAAGAGAAACGAGCTAACCAAAACCACGACTGAGTATAACTCCAAGGTCGTATCCAGAAGTGATAATACAAGCAAAAACTATTAAACCTAAAGCTTGGAACCATGTACTACAACTGAAATGTAGAATTATGAGACTCATGAGTGACTAAATAATGACAGTGTTAGCTATCCAACCCCGACTTTGGAGGAATTCAGGGTTCTGAGCCAAAGATGGAGAAACCCTGAATCTATGTACATAACCGCAAAAGTAAACAAAACCCATTTCATCTAGAATAGCTAATCAAGAAAATAATGAGCAAAACTTGAAGTGAAGCGCATGTACACCCATAGTATTCAAAACCTGATGGAACTGTACAGATGAATTAATAACATATCCAAAGGAAGCCAATGTATATTCCAACCATAACAAGAAAACTATATACAATCATATGAAAGGAAAATCGAACTTATACAATCAGATAATAGGAGATCGATTATACAAATACATCGAAGGAAAAACGTTGAACATATATATTTAAGGAATGATGCTGTGAAGTATTAACATCAATGAGATTTAAAAGTCCTTTGTTCCTTCATGCAAACCATAACAAGTCTTGCCATAAATAAATACAAACCCAACTACCAGTGCGGCCTCTGTTACAAGCCACAGTTGTTCTTTAACCATGCAATGGTCCCAAATGTATAAATAGTTACAAATTAACCAAAACAGTAGAATCCAACATGAAATTTTAATGGAGCATTGTGTACAGCTTGACTCAGAGAGCCTCCTAAGATTACAGAGAAAAATAAACAAGCCATCTCTTCTGCGTGTTACACCCTCAAAACTAAGAGACCTTGCTAATCGATGAAAAGCCTGTCAGGGAGCGATTCATGCTTACTCGAAAAACCCTTAGGCGCCCAAGCCTAGTATGAGTGGTGGCAATCCATTGACTGCATATTAAAACCATGGTCCCGTCTTCTCCCAAATCGGCAGAAGGCTGCAAGAACAAGTAAATAAATATAATAACCTTCTAAATCAGATCATGAAATAAGCTGCAAAAAGAGAACCCAACAGAAAATTTCCTCACATGGGTAACCGAATTGAGTTCTTTGTCCATGAAAAGAAACCCTCAGCCTCGTTTTGACGGCGAGCCAACTGCGTCAAGAGCCATGGTTGCAGATCAAGCCAACCATTAAGGGAGAAGGAGAGCAAAAAATAGCGCAAGGAAGGAGGGAATGGTATGAGCCGTGGAACCTAACTTGAGAGACTAAATAACCCTCTGATCAGCACTGAGTCGTAGGATCGATGTCTTGCATTCTCCACCATGGATGCAATGAAGGATCCCGAGAGGCTCTGACAGAACTGCAATGTTCATTAATAAGACATTGTAGGGAGAGTAAATGTCGGTTAATCCATAGTGCGATAGGCTTGAGGCGAGCTGATGTGTCTGAGCTGGTAGTTTAAGTCAATTAATTCGAGATAGAAAAAGGGACTTTCCGTCAAATATGGATAATGTTATCATAGCTAACCATTAATATATCATTGAAATTATATGATGCAATAACCTTTGGGGTTGTTTACAATAGTAAGGTTGAAGTTAGCATGTATATTTAAATAGTGTTTTATTAAAGTCTATATATACATTAAAACTATATATATATACGGTATATAGGTATATACATAGATAACTATATATAGAAGATATATATATAAAGACATATAATAATAATATACAAGATATAATATAATAGATACATATAGCATACATGCTATTATATATATATATATAAACAAAATATAATTATCATTAATAATAATACTACATAATATATGTATATACGTTTTTTTTGATGGTTACGGTATCTCACACCACCCTCATAAATGGGGAACCAATGACAATTTTTTTATGTCTTAAAATTATCCACCAACATAGCATATCAAGCCTCCAAAATTAAATCCTTCAATGAAAACTTAAATTTTAACTGAAAATGCAACAAAATTGTACCAAAACACTATGAAATTAAAATTTTGTTAGATCAGAGCATACATAACGCATAGCAGATTTATACTCAGAGACTCAGACAGCAATAGCAGAGAATAGTTCACAGAGACAGACAAATGGAGAAACAACAAGATTACTCTGTCAAAAACAACAGAATAGATAAAACAAACACTGGAGAGCATAAATCACTTCGCATTACATAATAGGCTTGGGCCTTGGCTTGCTTTCCTTGGCTAGAGAAATTAGAAATTTATGGAGGCAGAAGAAGGATCTAGAATCATGTATGTGATTCAGATGGAGATATGGAATGATCTAGAACCTAATGGCAGTGTAGAAAGATCTAGAATCCTAGAGATCTAAAAACTAATGGCAATGTGGAGATCTAGAAAGATCTGATCTAGAAGGATCTAGAATCCTGCGTGAATTTGGCTTCACACTTAACATTCTCCCACTTGAAGCCAAATAACAATTATCAAGTCACACCGAGTCCTACCATGCCTCTACATAACTCATGTTTATTTCGTGGTAGAATCTTAGTCAACATATTAGTAGAGTTCCTATCTATATGGATACTTTCCAGGGATAATTGTTCTTCCTCTAACACATACCAAATCTAATGGTACCTTAAGTTAATGTGCCTAGTTTTTGAATGAAATGTTGGGTTTTCGCCAAGTGAATGACACTCTGACTATCACAATATAACACATACGTGTCCTGCTTTATTCATATCTCTCCTAGGCATCGCTGCATCCACAACATCTCTTTACAAGCTTCTGTTGCAGCTATGTACTTTGCTTCTGTTGTAGAGAGGGCTACTATTCTTTGTAGCCTTGACACCCAAGATACGGTTGCACCTGCAAATGTATACAAATAACCTATAGTGCACTTTTTGGTATCCATATCTCCACCCATATCTGCATCTGTAAATCTTTCAAGCATACTCTTATTATGACCAAAACATAAACAATAATGACTAGTACCCTTGAGATACCTCTAAATCCATTTTACTGCTTGCCAATGTTGTTTGCGTGGATTGGCAAGGAACCTACTCACTACTCCCACTGAATATATAATGTTTGGTCGTGTGCATACCATGGCATACATCAAACTGTGAATTGCTGAAGCATAAGGAATCTTGCTCATTTCTTCTTTCTCTTTGTCATTACTAGGACATAATTTAGTACTCAGCTTGAAGTGGGCTGCAAGGGGTGTACCAAATAGCTTGGCATCGTTCATATTAAACCTGTCAAGCACCTTCTTGATATATTTTTCTTGTGACAGCCACAACCTTTTGTTTTTCCTGTCACGCATAATCTGCATGGCCAATATCTGTTGTGCTGGTCACAAATCCTTCATTGCAAATTTGTTACCCAAATATTTTTTCAACCTATTGATCTTATTTTGGATTGTAGATTACTGTGATGTGGTTTCTGACAGGAGTTCGGATTGTCCACAGTGTTCATCTTTATATGGTCGACGTTTCGTGTCTAAACCCAGACTCATCATCAGGACTGATGTGTAGAGAAAAGAAGGAAAAGGTATTGGTATAAATATGAAAAAGGTTGGATGCAAAGACAAATTGGCCAACTCAATGTCTGTTTATTATAATTTAATTCATTTATATTATTTAAAGTTCATTTAACTATCATTTGTTTATATTATCAATACTTAATTTATAATTTCTAATCTTATAAATTATATTAATATTCTTGTTTATATTATTATTAATTATAAATCATTATTAATTATTGTTATTTAATTAATATTTATGTTTCTTTATTCCTTATTATTATTAATATTACTTATTGTTCTTATATTATTCTACTTATTCCTATCCAATATTAGTTAATTATTACTATTAATTATTATTTAATACTGTTATTTAACTTTCCTTATATATATATATAATATATATATTATTATAATTATTTTTATTTAATTCTTATTATTTAATATTTATTCATATGCTCTAATCAACTATTTATGTTAATATTATTCTTTCTGTTATTTTAATTATATTATTTAATGTTATTGTCATATTATTTTTATTCTTAGTGTATTTATTATTAATCTTATTATTATTATTTTATTATCAATTTTATTCTTATTAATTTCTGTTATTTTTCTTATAATTATTATTTAATTATTTATTTATTATTATTATCAATCATATTTATTATTGATGTTGACTTAATTACTCATAAGTTAATTATTCTCATTCATATTGTTATTATTATTATTATTCTTATATGCTATTATTATTGTTCCTATCTATACTTATTATTCTTATCTATAATTAT
>APFE030852407.1:0-13672 GCA_000404065.3 Pinus taeda
TACAATCTCAGAAATTTAATAATTTTATTTACGAATAAATAACATTTTTTAAATATCATTTTAAAACAAAGATTTTAAATTTTGTTATTCGGTCAACAAAAGAAACCGTGGTGATAAGACTTTGGTCTTTTCTTGTTGTAACACTCCTATTTTAAGATTTCATTTGGATGGTTGCCACCGGAATTAACAGATTAAATTCCAATGGTATTTTACGTATAATTTTATTTATTTATAAAATAATTATATTTTAAATTGGTAAGAATTTACTTAATTTTTAAAATTGTCAATTGGGTGAGAAAGTTAAAAAAATTAATGATATTCAGATATAAGATTGTCAGCTAGGACATCACATTTTGTGATACTCACAATGTTAAGATGTTAAGCTAGGACATCACATTTTGTGATACTCACAATGTTAAGATGTTAAGATGAGATTAGTGTTGAGATTTCAAGATAAGTGTAAATTATCTTATATTGATCTTTATATTTGCTAATAGTCTTCATCTGCACTCACACCATGCAATTTAGTACACACTTAAACCTAAATGTTGAACATTGAAGCTCAAATCTCGCATCTCACAAACCTACAAGGATAGAGTAATCAAACTTAAGGGTATTTTAGTTGGTCTAATAGAAATAATAGAATTGGATTTTCTTGTTTGTATGGGTGAAATAGTGTTTTTCTCTTTGATTTTGAGAGTTTTAATGTAGTTTCTTTAGTCTTAGTACACTGGTGATAGATCTTGGCTTTTATAAAATGGATCTATTCATTAGTTTGATTAGAATATAGATTTATTTCATGTTGGATATGCAATCTCAAATGTGTGGTTACTAAGGCTATCATTTGTTTGATTTGTTCATACTTTAATATGAATGCAATTGGGTTTGGGTCTTTCAAGTGTTTGGGTTACTTGTGAGAAGATTATGAATTTCTTCAAAAATGCATAACTTGTCTATTATTATCCCTTGAAATGTTAGAAGTCTGTCAAATTCCTATTTAAAAGTAGGTCCAAACTTATTTTATTAATTGTAAGAACTTCCTTCATTCCAACTCATCATGTTGAATGTTGAGATAAATTGTTCATCTTCAAAATACATTATAGTTAATGGATTGGACTAAGTTATTTGAGAATTGTAGAATTTCCTTGAAATTTTGCAACTGCTTAATGAATAATTTTGAAAACTAGTTTCTATTCATAAAGACATAGAACCTCCCTACTTATTTGCAGTGGAATAGAACAAAAATAAAACACGGTCACACGATAGCAATAGACAATATTTTTCTAGGAAACCCAACTGGGAAAACCCTCTGCTTGTTGTAGATTTTAATGATAGAGTTATGAGTAATTAGATCAAATAGATACAATTGTTTCAATTGAAAACTCACTTTTCTCACAACTATAGTAGCTAGAAACACCCTACCTGCAACCTTGACCTTTGCTCGTACTTGCTTGCAGCCTGCTTCTTCCTATTTCCTAGCATTGGAATAGGATCCTATCATTTTGGAAAAACCTCCTAAATCTAGCACACATTTAGTTTCAAGAAGTCTCTCTATGCTTTGTGTATTGGCTACTTCAAATGTACGCTCTCACTGCAAGGCTCTCACACACACAACATGTGCCCTCTATTTTATTGTCTCACCAACTTGTGCTCACAAAACAATGAACAATTTTATGCCTTCATCCTCCTTATAAGCTTTTTGAGCCATATAAATTTGGCAAGTTTATTTTTGGAACTCTTAGACATGTGATTGACAAGTTAACTGAGTCTAATTTACTCACTCGACTCAACCTAGCCACAAATAACCTTTGAGACTAGTCACTTTTCCTTTTCCAAAGCTAACTCACACTAGAAACAAACAACTGAGCCTCTAACTATTTGCATGAGCTAAATTGCTTCATGAACTCTCCCTAATTTTCAGGAACTTGTCCTTATAGGAATTTGTCCTAGCTTATAGGAACTTGTGCATGTTAAGGACATGCCTGCTTGTGGTCTCTTTGACTAAGGCACAAGTCAAAGAAGACCTTCACTCACTACTTTTCAACACTCCCTCTTAGCGAGGAAGGTGCTTCTGGAAGAATCTCATCCACCTAGATCTATCTCCAACACTACCATGTTCTCCACTGTTGCAACTGCTCCCTCTGAACTATAATATTTCCCTGCTTTCTTCCACAAAACCTGATCTGGAGACTTGTTCTTTCCCACCATGCTCTGCGAGTTCATCACTTTAGTTATAAATGTCATGTACCATGTGTACCTCTGTGGTTTTTTCTTCCGACTGAAGGTGATACTGGAAGATATAACTCTCTCTTGATGACCCTTAAATAAATCATCTACCCACTTGGCTCGAACTCTCCCTATACTGGAAGTCACCGACTAAGTGGCCGCCTCCACTCACCCTGGGTTATGGTCCTCATCATCTTGCTAGTCAACCAAACTGCCAACTAGCTTAGACTCAAATGAGATACTGGTTGAGGCTCCATCTTGATAACTCTATCCTTCTCTCTCTCAACCACCAGTTCTTTACTTTGAGCTCTCCCTTCCTTGCTACTCAAGGCTACACCTGTCTCTACCTGCAACATGTAGAGATTATTCACCCTCACACCTATCTACTTCTTACATCCAAAAGTGAACTGTTAGAGGTAATCCTTACCTCTAATGAACATGACATCATAACCCTTATCCTCAAGGGTAGCTACCAAAACAATATTTTGCCTCTATCACGTAACATAGAGAACATCTCTAAGATGAAGAGGATTACTTGGCTTACTTTGAAAAATAATACTGCTAACTCCTCTGGCTACATATTGATCATCATCTCCTAGCTTTATTTGAAACAACATGTCCTTCTCCTTCAGGTGGATGAAATTCTTCTTGTTCCCAATCATGTGGAAGGATGCTTCAGAATCAATATACCATATATTGTTATCTATTGTGCTTGTCATGCAAGAAATCAATGAGAAATATTTATTGAACTGGGAATAAAATGCATCTACCTTTGTTGATGTAACTACATGATCCTTACTGGACTCCTTCTTTCACTTAGGACACTTAGTGGCATAGTTCCCAAATCATGGCAATGGAAGAACTTGATCTTGCTTAGATGCTTCTTCTTTCCCTTCTAACTAGAATCGACCACTCCTTGACCATATTTCCCTTGGCCTTTGCTTTTCCTACTAGGGAAAATTTCTCATATTCTTTTGTCTTCATCAATCTACCATCTCTGGTTTCTCTCTAGATCTCCTCTTGCACACAGTTAGTCCATAACCTTTCCCAACTAGGAAAATTTTCTATAACACCCTCCTCCCACATCTACCCAAGTAATCGTGCGAATCGGGGTAAACATGAGATGAGAGACTACAGTGATCATATTCTACCTCCTAGGTGACCTTAAGGAAGTGGAATTGACAGAACATCACACAGAGTCATCCAACATCATCCAAAAAACCTTAAGGAGATAAGTCAACCACTCAGACAACTTGCCCCTGGGTTCTACTATTGTTTTAACCAACTTAGTCCAAAATAACACTCCTCGGACATTTCCAAGGTGAGTTATAATTCTTCCCAAACACTGCCCAGATGAGTTCTAACGCTCCCCAAACACTACCCAGGCGAGTTAGTCTCTAGGCTAACACTTTGTTTTGCTAACGTTATGGGATTTGAGCCACCTTTTTCGTCCCAAATCCCGAGACACTGCCCAAAATGGAATGGTCACTTAAAGTTGGTAAGAATAGAAGGATACAAGGATGCAAAAGCAATAAGTTGAACAAGACCATAACCAGAACCCTACTAGCCATGACAGGCATTTTGTCAAACATATCATCAACAAGTAACCTACAGGTGTAAACAACAGAATTAAGTGTATGGATATCGTACTTATCTAAGAATCGCCATGAACCATTGTTTCCCCATGTCATTCATTGCCTTATCATTTATTAGGACATAGATATGTTATCCATTCATAAACAAGTAAAAACATGCCGAGAGCCATACATAGTTGTTGTCACAACATATACATATAACTAGCATCATAGGAATAGAAATACCATAAATATATCAACCATCAAAATCCATATATACCTTAGCACATTTGCACATGAAAATCAAGGGAATGGATTTCTCGTTAATAACTACAATGAACCAATTGGAGATGGTACTACCACGTTCCATGCGACCGTAGAATGGCTGAGACAAATCTCTCTTCATCTATTCACCCCCGTGCCATATTCCAAGCATGCATGTGGGATATCATAGAACACGTCAATAAAAAACTCATCCAGGGCTTCCAGAGGCCATCTGCCTCAACCCATTAAACAGTGATTCCACCTCACAGTCGGACATCACAAAACCATCATCAGGTTGGTCTCTATCCTAGCCATTCGGGGCTCTAGAGCATTTGTCCAACTAAGGCTCCAGGACTAGTAACTCAACCCTTAGCTTTTCTCGGGATCAAGAGCATTTGTCCAACTAAGGCTTCGAGACTATTAACTCAACTCACCAAGGGCTACAAAGTGTTTGTCCAACCAAGGCTACAGGACAAGTAACTCAACCCAAGCTGATACAGGGCTCCATAATGTTTGTCCAACCAAGGCTATGGGACTAGTAAATCAACCCAAGCTAAGGAAACATGAGAACCAGCGAAAAAAATATGATGAAAGTAAACCCACAATCACCATGGCTAAACAGGAAATGGCAAGGCTAGTCAATCCACTATCAATCTAGGCAATCCTCCATGCCAAGAACATATCATGACCAAAGATCCACATGCATATGCCATGCATACAAAAGCTAGTGAATAAATCATATATGCAACTCGGTTCCTGCAAACAAATCTGGCGTAGTTGTTGATCCTGATGCCCTCTTGCACTTTCATGCTCTTGATTTGCCTTCTTGCTCCAAGAATCCAAGTATGCCACACCCTCCAAGAGTTCTCCAAGAAAAATCTAAGTATCCAAGAGTATGAGAGAGAGAGAGAATAATGAGAGAGACCTCCAACACTGAACTGACAAAAATTTCACACTGAAAGGAAGAAGCTTGCCAATTGATCCTCAGAAGCACTTTTATTAATGAGGCCTCTATTTTCTTCATTTTCCATTATTTTCCTTCATTTTCCTCCTCACATGCAACCTGTGGCCTTTTACCTTCCTTTTCTCCTAATTTCCTTTATTTTCATAAATAAAATGCCAATTAATGCCTCATGCCTTTCCAAAACCTTAGCCATTTCCTTTTCCAATTTCCTTAGCCATAAACAACCAAATGAACACCCCCTAGGATGTCTTGCCCAACATTCAACTTGGAATATGTGTCCCATCATCCATGGTATTTATATATTTGTACATGGAATTTTCACTAGGGTTGTTACATAACCCTCCCCCTTGGGGGAACATCATCCTCGGTGTTCAATGACACCTATAACCAACATGACTGTTAAAAACAAAAAATACTACCCATGGAGCTTTATAACATAGCTTGTTGCAGTATTTACAATGAAATCCCTGCTAAAAAACAAAACATCATGACAACATGACACCATACCGCATATTGGAGCTTTCTAACATAACTCATTATGGTATTTACAATAACCACATATACACATATACACATATACACATATGCACATTTTCTCAACCAACAAATAAAAGAATACAATGTCTGCATCCGCAACAAGGGAATCTAGAGGCTCACACCTCCACCCTCAAAGTAATACCAGGATCCACCTCCTTCCTAGGAAGTCTAGAATACACTGCAAAGTCAAATCTGCATCTAATGTCCAATGCTATAATCCCACGCTAATTTTCCTCTCAGTGAACAATTACCAGCTCATTGTTCCAAGGTGCACTCCCAATGTGCATCTAATTCCATCCGACAATGCTAATGACCAAAACAAATCCATCTGTGACCTTCCCCTCTCTGCTACACAACCCCTCGGGAATCTTGTCACCCCTTCCATGCAGTCGCTCACTTTCTAAGTTCCGTTAGCACCCCCATCTCGGGTAGTCCATCCCATGGAAAGGCTTCCTCACATCGGAAGATACAAAATCCAAGGCATATACCTACCTCAACATATCATATCGGTCATAGCATGCTCATGGAAATCAATGGACACTATTGGGTACCAGTGCCCCATAGTGGCCCTTCTCTTGAAGTGCTTTACCAACATGCTACTACATGTTCCAATTTCTTTCGTTGTTGCTGCTAATTCTTGTAGTTGATTTCAACTACCCAACCGAGTATGTTCATGCTTCCTATACCACACACCTCTTCCATTAGATTTAATATAAATTAAAATAAATTCACATCATACCTCATTGGTAGCTCATTAATAAGGTACATTTGCAATCTTGTTCGCTTCTTGTCACAATAAGCCAAAATAGCATATTTGACAAAATCAACATGTATAAAATATCACATCCGATTAGCTTGAAACATAACCATCAAAATCATAAATCACATGTAAGCATCGTAACCAAAATCATAGATCACATGTAATCATCATAAACCAGAATTGTAAATCACATGCATGATAAAATTGAATGGTATGTCTCCAGTGTTGGTGAATAGTTTGAATGTTACAAATGCAACTTCTTTTATAGTTTTTTGCACTTAAATTTTATTAGTAGCAAGGATTGACATGGATTGCAATCAATGCATTTTGAACGTGTGATATAGATTAAATTGGATTTGATCTAATGGATGGGAATTTGTTATGGATGATCCATGTGCTTTGATCTGATTTGTTTTGATGGTAAATTTAATGGGTTGGGTGTCATTTAATGAACACAATGGGATGAATTGTTGAATAACACAACAATTATGGATGAAATAAATCATTTATTTAAGTGTGGAGGTATGAATGTACATTTAGAATAAATAGCTTCAGTTCATTTAATTGGGGTTGAAGTGATGGGTACTTTGTACTTATGGAGTATACCATTTTGGAAGGATTTATAGTTTTATTTGTTTTATAGTTTGAACAATGTTTTGTACTCTTGGTATTTAAATACTATTTATGGACAATTGTAGGCTCGGTATATATTTGGGGAAAATTTGGACATAAATTAAAAAGATATTTGCACTTAATGTTATATATTTTTGTTTAAAAACCGGTTGCACATCTCTCAATCTTTGGTGGCTTGGGGGGACCAGTACTATAGCAACTACTGGTCCCTACACAACATTAGACATCTCTCCCCTATGTCATGAAATAATTAAAACATGATCATGATGCCCTTTTGGGAAATATGATTTAAGTGTCTTATATCTAAGATATTAGGATTTCAATAGAGACAATTTAAGGAACAATTAGATTGTGAAAAATACCATTTATTTCAGCATTGTCTACCATGGCTACAATTTCATTAAGAAAAATATTTTTTTGTTCCCGTCAAATTTAGAAAAAATCAGCTGTGGGAATGTTTAAATCATTTTTTTGATGATAGAAATGGATTTAGCACCATCAAAAACTCCTGGATGCCCAAAATCTTAAAGCTTGACGACTATAACCCAATTTTGCAAGAATTTCCGCCAAATGTTTGTTAAAATCATACCCAATTTTCTATTATTTTCTAGGAAAAATCATAACCTATTTAAAATACACATAACACCCCTGGCCATGTAAATAATTAGCATTTAATTTTACTATGCTAGACTTGTTAGTTAAGTTAATTAGCAAGTAATTTTTAAATATGTTACTTTATTAAAAATTACATTAAAAGGAAAATTATGCATGGTTAAGAGATGGCTATAGAAAGACTGGTAAAAAGAAAATCTTGATTCCAGATAGTTAAACAATTTTTTTTCCTTCCCACTAGAGATTAAAGGAAAACATTTCAGGGAGAAAGGCATGTTATGGTGGAGAGGAGTGCTTGAAGGAAAGAAAGGGAAAAATTGTAAGACAAGACATTATCAATAAAACAAACTGGTTGTTTTTGGGTCTTCTTGAGTTGTTCAGAACCAATGGAAGCCCAAATAAGACATTCTATACTTGATTGGGGAGTTTAAAAAATAGTCACTGTTTGAACTGCTCTGGTAATTAAGAGGCTCGGGGGCAGGACCTGGACGTAAAAGTCAACATCACTGGTTGGGTGGAACGAGTCTTTCTTTGGTTATTTTCTAGCAAGCATACAAACATATATGTATTAATATTGATTATAAGGTGTGAATGGAAATATTTTGATGTATAATTGTTTTTACAGATAATTATATATGCTGATTGAAAATAAAAGAGATAGAGAATATATGTACATATCAAATCACTGTATTAGCTTCTAAAAGCTTTATTGAATACTGTTAGAAAGAAAGAAAAATGAGATCTTAAGAAAAGTCCAGCAAAATTTATTGTTAAACTTTAATGTTTGGTTGTGTTCATGGAAAAAAATCTTCTCCATGAAATATGAGCTCTTAGGTTAGAGTAATATTTGTGTAGAAGGAAATAGGGGTATTATAAGTTCAAATATGAGTTGGGAGATATGTGTTATCATATCTTTATAAGTGAACATTACCCCAATAGTATATAAGAACTAATTAATATCCAATTTCTAGTCAACGGTTTGGATGAAAACCGCGAAGCTATAAATTAATAATCATGCATTCCAAAAAAAATAAAAATAAAAATTCATGCATATCTGTGAGTATTAAGAACAAGTCAGGAAGAATCAACTACCATAAAAAAAACCTCAGGTAGAGGAAAAAATCTATGTACTAAATCATGAATTAATATCGTGTATAAATGGCAGAAATTGGGTAAGGAATCGGGTTAGTATCCTCATGAAGGAAGGGACCTCACTAGGAAACGGTCCCAGATCTCTTATTAAACAACCTAGTATCTAGAATTTTCTCAGTAAGTAAACCCTCTCATTCATGCCATTGCCATAGGGAATAAAAATAAGAATTCCAAATGGGTAAAAAAAATGTAACCAGACTTCCACTGAGCAAAAATAAAATATATCGGATGACTGTACAATTTATTTACACAACCCCTCTAGGGTAAAGCAGACCCAAATTCAGACAAACAACCTAAAATAAATGATGATTGTAACACTCATACAGAAGGAGTTGTGAACAAAATAATCATGAAATAACATTATTGTACCTAATACACTGAGTCTATTAAAAGAACAGTTGCACATTTGAGCAGTAGTGCTCTCGGGGCGTTTATCAGCAAAGAAAAGTACCAAAATACATTTTTAAACAATTCTTATAGGCATATGGTAATAATCATAATACATTTGTTCCAGAACCATAACAAATTTAGCAAGGAATACAACATAACATTAAGGAATCTTTTTGGGTTCTTTTAAACAAAAACCCTATGTCTAAATACATTGAATGTTCCTCGAAACTTGTAGCATCACACTCAGAAAAGGAATACATATTCAAGTTTTAACCCTAGTTGTTCAAGCTCGAGTAGGAAAGGAATAGAACCCAAGCACCTAGACAAAGAGCTTGGTGTAGTCAATGTCGTAGCTGAAAAAGATAAAATTCGTAAAACCAATTTGAAAAGTTGCAACTGGGACTCTTACCTGGAAACCCCAGCACAAAGGGTAATTAAAACCTAGTAAAAATTTACTCAGAAACAAATAAAAAGTATAATGGAAACCCATTAGACTTGGTGGGTGAGTAAATATTACCTGTCAATATGACTTGAAAGGAAAGGGAAGACCACAAGCCAAAGTCTTGAAATTAGATAGGGTTAACACCATAACCAACGAAATTCAAATTCAAGAAAACAAAACGAAATTGGTTGGTGTGGTTCTCACGTGTGAGGAAGAATCACCCACACTGGTGCACAAAAAAAATGTCGAGGGTATCACACCCTGGAACGTCCAACCTGCAATCTGGCCACAGTTAGCTTTTAACAAAAATAAGGAAACATATTCATTGTGTGTGAAATGAGAGATAAAACAATAAATTTATCAGATCATTCTCAGCTACATGGATAAGTAAAACCCTAATCTCCTTTAGGTTGCAGAGTTGCACAAGGAGGAGTAGAATGAGGGTGGTATCCATCGCATGGGGGAAAGTGATTGCATTAACCTAGCCAAACCAATTGTCGTCATTTGATTGGAATCCCACGATTGGACGATCTGAGACATGCCACTTAGATTCCACTAAAGCATGTGGACTAATATTTCGATAAACTTCTCTTAATTGTTGGGTGTGTGTTATATTCTTTCCACGACTAGTCACACGCGTGAGGCAGTGATAACCCTCCCTATTCGTTGCATCGGGCATAACAGGGGGGTCACAAGTCCCCTTGTCGGTAGGTTTCAAGGGAGCGATAGCCTCCCTGTACGGGGTTGGGGCAGTGACCCAAGAAAAATTATTTGGACCCTATATTAGGTGGGCGGAGATACATATGGTTTTGTGCATGGGTTTTGCACATGGTTTTGGGCATGATGGTTTTTTGTCCATGATATTTTGTAGATCCGATTAAAGGAACTATGGTTATGTTCTAATCCAGGGTTAATGGATTGGGGTTTATGAATGCTTTGACATGTATATATATGTATTGTAACAATGAAAGGAACATAATAAAAAATCAATCTCGTAGTCTCAATTTTGGGATCCAAGGAAAAATCTTTATGTATTTGTTTTGTGTTTCTTGCCATTGTATATTTTCTGTGTTTTAAGAATTCATTTGTTGGTAATTTTTGTACAGGGTTAAAACCTACATTTGGTATCAGAGTAGTTTCCGCTTCAAGGGGACGCCTTTACTATTGAGGGGTTTTGCTCGGCCTTGTGGTAGGCCCTATTCAGTGGGAGATATGCAGGATCGATTCTTGTGGTGAAAGAAGATGACAAGCATTGTAAAGATAAAGATTGAGAAATTTAATGGTTAGAGTTTTGAGTTATGGAAACTCAAGATGGAGGATTTGCTGGTGGATAAAGATTAGTGGGTCATGATATATCTGGGTATTAAACCAATGACACTGTCAGCAGAACACTGGGGCGAAGCTAGATCGAAAGGAAAAGAGCACAATACAGTTGTGTAAGTTAGATTCAGTATTGTTGAATGTACCAAGGGAAGTTACAACGAAGGATTTGTGGGACAAGTTAGGGACTTTTTACCAATCTAAGTCTCTAGTGAATAAATTGTTCCTACAGAAAAAATTGTATAACTTGAGGATGAAGGATAAAGACTCGGTGACAGAGCATCTAAACACCTTTAATACTATGGTAAGCCAGTTGTTATCTATTGATATTAAAATTTCAAATGAAGATGAGTGCTTCAATTTGATGTGTTCTCTACTAGATTCGGGGGATAGTATGGTTGTTGCAATAGGTAGCAATACAACTACTTTGAAGTTTGATGAAATAGTCTCATCCTTGTTGTCGAAGGAGATGAGAAAAAAAATATGGAGGGCTACAATGGTGATGCCTTGTCTGTACAAGGACGGTCTCAGAACAGAAACAAAAATAATTCTTCGAGTGGGAGATCTAAATCTAAAGGGAGATCTAAGTCTCCAGGAAAACTTGTAAAGGTGTGCTGGAAATACGGAAAGGGAGAGCACTTCAAAAAGGATTGTAGATCTAAATCTCTTGAGAAAGGAAAGGGATTTGATGATGCTTCTTCTACGTAGGTGAAAACTACATGAGATGAAGGTGGGGATGTGTACTTGGCTTCTTCTTCAAGTGCACATGTACAACATGAGACATGGTTGATTGACTCAAGTGCATCCTTTAACTTCACTCCCCATAGGGAGTGGTTTTGCGAGCATGAGAAATATGATGGTGATGATGTCTTCTTAGGGGATGACAAGAAGCTAGAATCATCAGACATGGAAACGTCAAGCTGAAGTTACAAGGTGGAAGGATTAGAATGCTTTTGGGTGTTCTGCATATTCTTGCAAGATGGTTCGGGGAGCACTGGTATGGATGCAGGGAGTTCGGATTGGAACTTTGTACAAGATTTTAGGTAGTACTGTTATTGATGGGTGCAACAATTCTAGGGTTCCTGAAAGTGGAGCAAAAAATTTAAGTGGTCTCTGGAGAAAAGACCATGCTATGGCATCAAAGGCTTCGTCATATTGGAGAGAAGGGCCTTCGAATACTTCATAGTAATGGTATGGTAGAAGGTATGTCTAATTTCTCTTTGGATTTCAATTTTTGTGAACATTGTGTATATGGGAAGCAAAATCAGGTGAGTTTCCCCACTGGTGCTAAGAGGGAGAAAGGGATATTATAGCTTGTGCACAATGATGTGTTTAGACCTATGTCAATTACATCACTAGGTAATTATGTGTAATATGTATCATTTATATATGACTTCTCAAGGAATACATGGATATATTTACTCAAGAAGAAAGCTGAAGTCTTTGATAGGTTTAAAAAATTTAAGGCTTTGGTGGAAAACCAGACTGAGAAGAAGATAAAGGTGCTAAGAACAAATAATGGTGGAGAGTTTTGCAAGAAGGAATTTGAAGATTTATGTAAGAAGTGTGGTATAGCACGACAGAAGACTACTCAATACAAACCTCAATAAAATGGAGTTGCAAAAAGAATGAACAGGACATTGATGGAAAAGGCAAGAATCATGCTCAGTGGTGTCGGGTTAAGACAAGAATTATGGGCAGAGGTAGTGGGGACTGCATGTTACATGGTTAATAGATCACCATCATCAGCGTTAGAGGATAAGACTCCACATGAGGTATGGACTGGTAAGAAACTCTCTCTTTCACATCTGAGGGTATTTGGTTGTGATACATATGTACATGTTCCAAAGGAGAAAAAAACCAAGCTGGATAGTAAATCTGAAAGGTGCATCCTTATTGGGTATAATGATGGTTTAAAAGGTTATAAGCTTTGTAACCCAAAAATAAGGAAGGTTTTGTATAGCCGAGATGTGGTGTTTAGAGAGGCGAAAGATGTTATTAAACATGAAGTCCTACCAAAGGAACCTAAGAAGATAGAGTTTGAGCTAAAGGAGGAAGAATTAGACTCTACAACAAAACAAGAATAAAAAAATAAAGAGCCACAAACTCTAGCTGTGAGAAGATCATTTTGAGAAAGAAGGCAACCAGAAAGGTATAGTCCATTTGATTTCTATTAAAATTTTGCTTTATCTATTACTGATTATGATCCTAGAACTATCAGGGAGACAGTAGATTCAGAGGATGGAAAACTCTGGAAAGAGGCCATGGTTGATGAAATGGCATCTTTGGACAAAAATGAAGCTTAGGATTTGGTGGAGTTGTCGGCTGGAAGGAAACCCATTGAAAGCAAATGGGTGCTTAAGAAGAAGATGAATGTAAAAGGCAAGGTGGAGAAATACAAAGCTCGGTTGGTAGCAAAATTTTATTCCCATGTGCCGAGAATTGATTTTGGTGATATTTTTTCTCTTGTCGCCAAGGTAGCTTCTATTAGATTACTTTTATCTATTGTTGTTGCTTGTGATCTTGAGGCAGAACAGATGGATGTGAAGACAACATTTCTTCATGGAGATCTGGAAGAATATATCTACATGAAGCACCCTGAAGGCTTTGCAGTGAAGGGAAAGAAAGAACAAAGTCTTTGTATGGGTTACACATCTCTACCCATCTAATGCCTAGACATCTAATATCTCTATTTTTTTATAATTTATTTTATTTTATATCTTATTTATATATATGGAAACTTAAAATATATAATATATAAATATTAGGTATAAATTAAAATCTATTTTATCATATAA
>APFE030852408.1:25995-58437 GCA_000404065.3 Pinus taeda
TTTCAACGCAGCATTTAATACGCCCAAAACCACCGAAGTAAAACCACAAACCCGTGGTAAGTTTCTCGGGACCGCTTTTGCGTGAAGTGGTTTTCGTACATAGGCGCTCCGAGAAAATATAATGTTGACATGTGGCAGAGGCATGACATCACCCTCTAACAGTTTCTCGGAAGGTAAATGTCGATTAAAAAGCTCTTCCGATATTCTCCTCCTTCGTCCGATCTATTCCATTGCTCTCCACCGTTGATTGTTCAAAGCTCATACGAGGCTGCAATAAATGTTACGTGGAGTAAAGTTCGGTTAAAAAGGCCTTCCGATATTCACCTCAGCCGTTCGATTCCAGGACGGGCATCACAAACCTGCGTCAAATAAATATTGCACGGAGTAAAATAAACTTTGGTTGACCGCCAGTTTTAATATTAATGCATTTAATGAATTTGTCATAGTTGTAGGTAAAAGATTTTAATTTTAATGTTACGGAGGTATGGCGAATTTACAATAGGTATTGGCAATGTCATATAGTTTTTAATTTTATTGTTTTTAATTATTCACGGGTGTAAGTTTGGTTTTACTGAACAAGTAAAACATATATTGTAAATTTTTTTTGGTCAATTGAAAGTGTGAAATGCAAACGCACAGCAGTGCGAAGAAGTGTATGAAGAAAAACAGGGGAAGCATGTATCAGGAAAAACCATGAAGTCTTTCACACAGAAGTGAAAAGTGTAATGTAAGTTTTGGTAAATGCGTAATTTCCACACAGCAGTGTGTTGATTTTTATTTCTACAGTGGTAAATGTAAAAATCTGTTTTACAGCAGTAAAGGTAAATGAGATTTTTACACACAGCAGTGTAAAATCTCAGGAGGAGACAGAGTAACTTTTTGTTGGTGAATTTCTTTTGGTGAATCCCTCTGAGTGAAAGAGGATGAATATGTATCAGTGATTTTGTTTTAATAAATAGAAATCCTTTTATGGTAGTGCAATACTCTATTTTCAGTAAATATTTTTTTTAAAAAGCTTCTCTGTGCAAAAGGGTCATAGAGTAAAGGAAACAAAACATTGCCTCTGTGTGCTTGAATTTTTGTTTTTTTGCGATTTTGCCAGAAAAATCCTAACACAATGCTCGCAATAACGACATAGAGCGTTACTCGGCCATGGTATTGCTGTGCTCTTTCGTGTGACACTCCCACTGCCACTGCGTGCACGGAACCTCCCGCCATCAGGGTCTACAGAACCAGGAATATTCAAGAAGGGATCTGAATCCTGGCCGTGGTCTATATAAAATTAAATTCCGCACCTTATACGTTCAGTGGATGGCGACCAACATTGTTATCACAGTGCAGCTAACCTTTCTCAACAATGCAATGCAACTTTCAATGGGACATTCGCAGATTTAAACCCAAATGATGATGGAACTTTATCCATCCATGCTTATAAATACACGGCACATTAATTAATTCACTTCTATCTGCCCGTCATGACTTGACCTTCCATTTGATAATTCACTGAACTAAATCTTTGTATTCTGATTTAACTAAATTTTCAATCTTCCTAGGACACGCAGTTAGTTAACTGAGTGTATCATTTGGCGGATGATATTTATATATATTTTTTAATAATAGAAGATGGTTAGTGAATATTATATTTATATATATATTTTTTACTAATAAAAGATGGTTAGTGAATATAATGTTATATATCAATTTTATTAAATTGTAATAAATAATTATGTCTAATTATTATTATGTCTCTGTTTAATAATATTGAGTTAATATATCTTTCTCTTAAAATAAAAATAAACTATTTTCTAAATAGAAAAAGCAATGTCAATTATAATAAACAACAAATATGAATATGCTATGCATGTTTAGTTAGTTGTCTTAATATAATTTCATGTAAAGTGATTAGAAGCAAAAAAATCTTTAAACCTTGTACTTTTCAAAAATATTTCACCACCTGATTCAAATAAACCCTATATATAAATAGATAAGTAATTATATAAATTAGAGAAAACAAATATTATACTTATTGCATTTTAATATTCTTATTGATTAAATTGCTATTAATTAATGTGAATTATTATCTTAAATTATATGATTAAATGGTTCTTAATCTATCATTACCACTCTCCTATTTCATATTTCTATATTTAGAAATATTTCACTTTAATTAATTATTTCTTTAAGTTTTTAAATCTTTATTAAAATATCTATATAGAGTGGTTAAAGTAATTGAAAGTAAATATAAAATAATTTGTCTATTTTTGTCTTTTTTTAAATTCATAATGAATTTACATTGCCATTTTACAACTAAGCATCAGAGAATTGTGTAATTGCTTTCATGCTCAATATTGTGTTGACATATATCCATTTTAAAATAAGATAATTATATTTTGTAATTATCAATGGAGGCTAGAATAAAAAATACTGAAATGATTATAGATGTTTGATTAATTTTAATTTAAAGAATTATCAAACATCAAGAATCTCACTCTCACTTACTCAATTACTTATTGTGCCAATGACTCTGTCTAAATAACAAAAAATATTACTTACATTAAAAAAAAAGTAATAACAAAAAAAAACATGTTTAAATAACAAAAAATATTACTTACAGTAAGCCTTGAACTTGACCAAGTCAGCATTAATTAACTTCATATCATCAAGAATTTCACATTATCATCATGAAGGAGAAAGCATAATCATCATCAATGTGTAAGCATCACTGAGTCTAGATCACCATTAAGGAGTCCAATAACATCATCCATGTCATTTTCAAATGTCAATATCATCAAGAGAACCTTTGGTGTCACAATTTATAAAGCCTTTGTTTATGTCACTCGCTTCTTATACTTTTCACAGTTCTATTTTATGAAGAGATATACTCACTACTCCAGAGATGGTTCTTTCAAACCCGTATAACTTAAATCTTTTGGTTGCCAAACATCATTGCAGTGCTATTTGTTTTAATGATTGTAGATCTTCATAACTCAAACCTTGAGATGGAGACTTTCACATAGATTTCTTATGTTACCTTGATTTGATTCTCTAATTCAAACTATTCTCAAATATATCACAAGATCTAATCATACTCAAGAAATATTATCAAATTCTTTCATAAGTTTTGTTTCAAAATTCTTCATGGTTGTTTAGATTGACTACAAATTTTGATGCCACAAATCCACATGATATATATATATATATGATCCTCTTGAGAATGCGAGCCACACAGAAGCCAGTGATGCTAAAAGATAAGGTTTTCACAACAAACCTAATGCGGACAATAGAACAATTATGATCACAGTGATATTGTATGAGCTACAGTTGATGCGAACTTTAGAGATAAAAAGAGTGTGAATACGATCACTATAGAATGCAAGCCACAGTCTGAATCTGATCTCTGTAGGGAATTATACGAGAGATATTCCAAAACAATAATCATCTACTTTGGCTCATATGCACATAAGATTATCCCTTTCGGCCTGCAATCAAAATTGATGCAGTCATAAGAGAAAGGGTTTCTTCTCTATCTTATATGGAGCTCTCAAGCCTATGGCAATTTTAGACCATCACTCTTAAATATGCATTCTTCCTTGCTTAAAGATACAATCCTACAGTTGATATTGCAGACCTCAAAAATATCAACACAATATATTTGATATAGTAGATTGGATGTCTCATAATTTTAGATCATGTTACAAAGATTCAAACTGATTGTTTGAGCTTGGACATTGAATAATAAAGTAGACCTCAGAAAAATGTAATATTTGGACATTACTGAATGTGATAGACCTTTATGTGTAACTATTGTAAATATGCCAAAAGGTTGTGACCTTTAGACTTCCTTCTTCATCACCTTAGCTTGAGACCATGTTTTTTTTTATGTAATAGTTCGATACCAAATGACATCCAACTTTCCTCTATTTAGAGTGGTCAATGTGAAGGTCATGACCCTTGAAAAGCCACCTTTTATACCATGGACCTGACCTAATATTTTAGGAAGCCAACTTGACAAGAACAAAATTTTAATTGTCTCCAATAATATTCCAATGAAAATACCAACTAAAGCTACATTTTTCAACACCACTAAAAAGTTTTATGACTCATATTCTTAGCTTTATTCTTCCCAACTTTGGGACATGATTTGAGAGAATGGTTAGTCTAGTAGTAGGCTCTACAATGAAATGAGATATTTGCGTAGTTTAATTTTTGTATTGAAATATATCCAGGAACTGTTAACTTAATTTCAGCTGGAAAACCTTTACTAAAATCCATTTCGACACATATGCTAGCATATGTCCCACATATGTGGGCTTCAGGTAGATTTTGTTATCATCACCTCAACAATAGAATTTGCATAAAGCATTACCAATTGAAGTCAATGAAGTGTGATTCCTCAAATGCAAGGAATATTAGGGAGCCTTAACCAAGTTTGAGAAATAGTTATTGAAGCTATGAGGGGTTTGAAAGACGGAAACCAAGGCTACATAGAGATCCTTATGCTACCCAAAAACCATAGACCAGAGCTAGAAATTAAAGTTATTTCTTCAAGTTTGTCAAATACAACAATAAAAAAACCTATCACCAGTGGGTAGATCTTCAAAGCATTATAAATTAGAGGTTTCCACTTCTTGAAAATCCAAGAATGAAGATCAATGAGCCTTGGCCACAAACCATTGAACCTGTAAATGAATCAACTCCTGGAAAAAAAATTTCCTTATAAAGTGCCTCAACCACTACAGGAACGTCAATCATGGGAACTTAGAAAACTACAATCATAGATGAGAGGAATCCATAAACTGGTTTTAGAGTGTCATGAGCAGAGGGAGGAGGTGGCCCTATAGGAAGACTACAAGAAGTAGTCTTCACAATGCTGCAAAAAGGTAAAGGGGCAAAGGGAAGAACCCCGATGACTTCGGAGGATGAAGCCACTTTAGAATAGGGAATAATCCCAAAGAATATAGTGGAAAAAACCACATGATAAATGTCAACATTCATACCTACAACTAGGATATTGTAACCACTTGACAGAGCAGTGGATTTATGAAAATGCTTCCCTATTTCTAAAATCATCAACGAAGAAGGCTTAATGGGAGGAAGAGGAAAAATAATGTTTACGACTAGAGGAGAATAGCCATATTCCATAGGGACCATTAAGTCACAGAGAGAAGACAAGGGGTGGCCAGTTAGGGACTAACCCCGACTACCACCTAGGAGGAAATCATTGCCATTCTTGAGAACAACACAACCAATAATGGTGCCATTCTTGAGATCAATGTGCATTATTAGGAACAACACAACTAAGAATGCACAATATTTAATGATTTCAAGTGGTGTGAAACTCTTAATCCAATCAATAACACCCACAACATTTCAACGAACACATCATGTTAAAGTTACACGATGTTTAACTAGTTGTATAGACCCAATTGAATGACAACACATGACAACATTTCACATGATGGTGACATGGATCTATTGGATGAATGAAACATTGCACTCTTGCATAGTCAACAGAAAAAATAGCTCAACATCTCATTAGATGATGTCATCGCAGTTATGTTTCACCACTAGAGGTTGACACATGGTAAGGAGATTTGGCACACTTTGGTTAGTGGAAATTATAAAAATATGTGACATGTAGCACCCCTCAAGAACTACCGCATTTTATGATGATTTAATGTTGACATGATCATGTGAATTATTAATGACCTCAATTCACATGGGGCGATAACATGGTCATATGGGGCCAAAATAAGAAAGGTGCTAATGTTGGTCCAATTCTTGGTCATATGGAATCTTGAGAAGGGTCAAATGGTCATCCTTATATATTTTCCAATGGGTAAGCCTCTAACTTCTAAGCCCAAAATGATGTGGCTTGTGGTTATCTTGACCCAACCCTGGTACCACTCGCATACTATAAATATAAGAGATTATCGATTGCTCCAAAACACACAATTAGTCAAGCAAGTATACAGAAAGCTCAATTATTTTTTGTGAGGTCTAGCATTGAATGTATTCTATTGGTAGAACATATAGACATAAAATTAGCCATGGTGGAACAATATTGTCATAAATATATAGATATTGACATCTTCTAATTTGTTATAAGAAACAACAAAGGACAATTGATGTAAGAGGTTTCCATCAAAGCCATGGTGCCTCTAACTATGTATATATATGGGAAAATTTTGTTTAGTTACAACAACACAAAGAGGATCGTTCATGTGAGATGTTGCTAGCAAAGTCATGGTGGTTTTATCTTTTTCCGCATATATAATAAGGGAAGGTTGATATAAGTTGTAGATTACTATTTTCATAGAGATATGGATCAACATGAAAAACATAGGGAAGGTTTGGTGTGGTAATGGTCTTGCCTAGTTTGGAGTTGAAACTATTATAATAAGAGAATCATTAAGCATAAATTTACAAGCTACACCAAGGTAGATGAGTTGGTAAGATGTGAGAATTTGTATACACAAGGTCATGGGTTCAATCCCTAAAGGTGACATGTTAGTTCATATTTTTATCATTAAAATATGTTGGTTATTTTTTCACATGGATAACACATAAGAAGTGCACAAATAGTAGCATTAGCGACAGACTTGGGTACTCTGTTTAGCATGCCTAAAAACAGGAAAACTATAGCACACATAATTTATTATATAGTTTTATATGGTTATTTTTGGTTTTTGATGCCATTATTTTTCCCAATTGATTTCTAGAAAAATTTGAGTGATTAGGTCTTAGAAGTGAATCTACCAAGAGAGTGTGATGCCATTTTGACACTAGTTTGAAAACTATAATGCATTTTGTATGTTTTGAGGGGGTATAACCAAGTTGTAATCTTTTTGAATGCATAGTGAAACTAGGTTCTGACAAGGGAATTGGGTGACAAAGTTGATAAACTTGTAGATGCATAGTATGGGAAACAACTTGAAAACTACTTATAGTTGTTTTTATGATAGTTTATGGCATTATTTATAATTCATGATAGTAGTTATGTTAAAAGTGATAACAGTGAAAATGGTGCATGATATAGCTTCATTGGGGGAGAAATACCATACCGTGTGCGTTCATATTAGGGGATATATATTGAGGAAAAATTAACATATTATATTGAGCATATAATAGGGGGTTACGATTTTTATATTGGCAGGTATAAAAAATGGAGCTCAAAGTTAATGAAAAACTATTAAGGTGTACAAAAATTTTTAATGAAAAAATAGATATCTACAATATCTAGTGAAAGTATGGGTTTTCTAAATTGGGAAGGTTTATGGGGTTTGTATTGGTAGAAGGTTAATTTATTTCTTTTAGAATTATTTTCCAATTTGTACTCAAATTAAGGGTATTGTTTAGTATTCCACAAATACACGTGATATGTCATAGGTTCATTGAATGAAGCCCACATGTAGTGGTGGAAGTGCTTGTAGGTTTTGGTAGTGATTGTGAACTTCACAATGACATAAATTATAGGTTGTGGAGTCTACTTGTACATTAGTGATATATAATGGAAATAGATCTAGTTTGAAAATGATATGAAATAGAGGTCCACAAGGAAATTGAAGGAGGATTTTGGAGCCTCCATCATAGTTGAATCCTCAATAAAAAAGAATCCTCAATCAAAATGAAGCCTCAATCAAGTTGGATCCTAAAGCATATTGGATCCCATTTGTCATTAAGTTGGACCCTCAATAAGGTTGTATTCTATAGTAAGTAACTACTTGCATTCTTTTGAGGTTGGTATGTTAGATAGGTTTTAGCCTACTGTAAGTGGTAGGTTACATTTATTGGGGGTACTTTCCTCTATCATGTTGTAGCCTACAAATATATGTAATGAATTGAAGATAAATAAGAAGAAGGATTTATGGATTTCTCCCTTATGGGTTTCCATGTAAAAATTTTGTGTCCCTTGTGATGTGATAATGTGTTATTGATGTGATACTAGCTTTATAATGGATTACTTTTTATGATGATTTGATGATTATGGTTATCCTTCAATCCTACATGATTGATTGATTAGAAAAAGTTATGAAATGATAAAATTCTCTCGCATTGATTCACCCTACCTTTGAGTGCAACCTTTGGGCCAACACTTAAATACATTATTTTCTACTTAAAAAACACTTTAAAAATAATTTTTTCATAAAATAAAATATAAATTATTAGTTAGTTAATAATCATCGCATTTTACACTGAGAATATTTTCCAATTTCATATGTTAGAAACCAAGGGTTTGGAATTTGAAATTATTGAAGGTGTTCGACACCTAGTCCATTAAGGTTATGATGTGGAATATGAACTATCATATGGAGTCTAAGAGCTCTTGAATGATGAATCAAATGGTCATAATATTCTATTTATATTTGTATAATATTTAATGAAAAGACAAACTCTTATCTTTCATTTTGAGTTTCATATTTCGATAGTGGTATTAAAGCGAGTCTCTCTAAAACACTTGCCATATTGGCCTCTCTCAGTTTGTCAAATCTACCAATCTGAGTAGACTACAAACCCTTGGCCATTTGTTCTTGTATTTCAAACATTTCTACATGGTTGTTTTTATCTACGTGAGTAGTTAAGTTTTTCCCTACTAAACATTTTGTATTGCATGGTATCTTCTTGCACTATTACATCTATTCCATGTGTATTTCTTTGTGAGGTACCTCCATGCAAGAATCACACTACCCCATGATGAGATGCCCTTTTCGTCTCATCATTCTCTCTTTATATGATCCAGGTCGATATTGGTGGCCATCCACCTATTCCACTTGGACCCCCACCATTGTTTCTTTTAGTTTCCTTAATTGTAGCATAATTTACTATTTTTGGCAGTTTTTCGTGTCCTAAACTTTTGGAGCCATTTTAAGGCCCTAAACTATGTTTTTTTTGGAATCTTGAGAAGGGTGGCATGGTGAGCTTTATATGTTTTACAATGGGTGAGCCTCTAGCTTGTAAGCCCAAAATGATGTATCCTGTTGTTAGCTTGACCCAACCCCTGGGAGCACTTGCATACTATAAATATAAGGGCTGATCCATTTCTATGAAACACACAATTATTCAAACAAGTATAAATAAAGATTAATTATATTTCTGAGGATTGGCATTGAATGTATTCTATTGGTGGAACCTATAGACATAAAATTAGCCATGGTGGCATGATCTCATGAAACATATATAGATATTGGCATCTTCAACTTTGTTACAACAAGCCACAAAGGACGGTTCATGTAATAGGTTTTCAGCAAAGCCATGGTGCCTCTCACCATGTATATATATGTGAAACTTTTCTTTAGTTACAACAAGCCAAAGAGGATTGTTCATGTGATATGTTTCTAGAAACATCATGGTGGCTCTATCTTTGTATGCATATATAACAGGGGAAGATTGATATAAGCCGCAGATTACTATTTTCATACAAATATGGATCAACAAGAAAACCATAGGCAAGGTTTGACGTGGTAATGGTCTTGCCTAATTTGGAGTTTGACTATTATAATAAAATAATCATTAAGCATGGAATTACAAGCTACACCAAGGTAGTTGAGTTGGTAAGATGTGACAATTTTATAAACAAGGTCATGATTTAAACCCTACAAGGTGACAGGTCGATTCATATTTATATCGTTAAAATATGTTTGTTATTTTTTCACATGGATAACACATAGGAAATGCACAAATAGTAGCACTGGCAACGGACTTGGGGATTATGTCTAGCATGCTTGAAAACATGAAAACTATAGCACACATAATTTAATATATAATTTTTATGTTGTTATTTTTTGTTTTTGATGCCATTATTTTTCCAAATTGTGTTCTAGAAGAATTTGAGTGATTAGGGCTTTGAAGTGAATATTGTATTTATATTTGTATAATATTTAATGAAGTAGCATTAACAGTTATATTTGATTTTGAGTTTCATATTCCAATAGTGGTATTAGAGTGAGTCTCTCTCAGACACTTGCCAGATAGGCATCTCTAAGTTTGTCAGATCTACCACTTTGAGTAGCCCCAAAACCCTTGCTATTGTTCTCGTATTTATATATTTGTACATGGTTCTTTTTATCTATGTGTTTAGTTAAGATTTTCTCTACTAAATTTTTTGGATTGCATGGTATTGGTGGGCTCCAGTATTGCAGCAATAATGTTGTAACTCCTAGGACTCCCTTCTTTACATTTATCAACCCGGTAGATCGTAACAAACTTGGAAGCGATGGTGCTGTATGCACAAGTACTAGCTCTTGCCATGGTTTTCACTTGGTCAACTGGCACGAGTCCGCTAGGAGCTTAAGCCAACTTCTATGAGCTCTGAGAAGAAGCTTTTTAATTGATGGATGGAAGCTAAATCAAAGGAGGCTAATCTACTTGCAGAAAGAAACTGGAAAGCGGAAAGGAAGTGCAAACCCTAATTTTACTAGCTAGCCCTACTGATGCAAGAAGGAGGATGAAAGCTACTGGGATAGATGCCATTGACTTCTAGGAAGGTAAAATGCATGTGTCTAAGTTACTTCTATAGTAACATCTGAAAAAAACATATTTTTTTACTTTTGAGTAAGTTGTCAGAATTATCATGCATGTGCTTTAACTATTTTTATCTGTGCAGAGGTGGATTGGCGAGAGGAAATTCTTGCAGGAGGTTGGGAAGGTTCAAAGAGGGCCTAAGGGGCCCCTATCACCCTTCCAGAGAGTTTCGTAGTGTTTGAATACCAAGAAACTGCTTTCATGAGCTTCTACAGGAAGTCTGCAGGGGTTCTACAGGATGTTATGTAATTTCTACAGGATGTTCTAAAAGGGCATTTTGGAGGGTTTGTGGAGGAAGAAAGGTGAAGAAGTGGGCATGGAGGTGAGCTAAGGGTGTGAGGAAGTGCAAGACTTGGTGGATGGAGTTGAGGAGTGGTGAGGATGGTTGGATTTGTTCAAGGAGGGGTAGAGCAATGTTGCACCAAAATATGGAAATTAGGGAAAAGCGAGAGAATGTGGCAGATGCAAGGCAAGAATCTGAGTTAGGGGATGGAGCAAGTGGGATTGATGGAGTATGGGTAGATAGAGAGGTATTACAGGTGCTCTGCAAGTTATTTCTCAAACTGAACAAACAAAGGCTTGGAAAATCAAGGACCTAGCTACTTTAACCTAATATGTCCTAAATAACAGCAAAGCAAGTGAACAGAAGTTTATTTGCAACGAAATCATGTGAAATAGCTATGCAAACTGAGTAATCCTGAACTTGAGCATGTAACCACAACTAGTATCAACTTCTGCAAATGATAATCTAACACTAATAATTGCATGATGAAGCAAAGACAACGTTTTTGGTGGCAGCAAGGTCACCTTGGTCCCAGCTCATGGTCCCACTGAGGGAGAGGTGAGATCAGACGTTCTTGATAGCCTTTTCCTGAAGATATTCTCTGTTATTAACCTATCAAATCAATCTAAACATGAAAATCCTTTTTAATCATCAACAATGATCTAGGTAACCAAGCAAGATTCTAATCTACTTAACAGAAATTATTTTGCAAAAACGTTAAAAACAAATAACAGTACACAAAGGAAGCCTTGGAACTTGGGTTGGGCCCAACTCCAAGAGCTACAGGCTCCTAAGAAAAAGTTTAGAACTAGTGCCAAATGAAACTGCTTTCCATTCCACAAAAATAACCATGTCACAAAGAAAGTTGTACAACAGCAGCTACAAAATGAGCTGAAAAAAATAACAGCACTATAGTGCAAAATACAACTATTCAAAAAGTAACCTACAAAGGCTGGAAGCCTTCCTATTTATGCACTACAAGGGTCTCCAACAGCCCTCCTTAACTCAAGGGGCTCGGCTGCTCAAACTGCCAGTGATCAGCCACTTTACACAAAACTGCTCCGCTGCCTTTGGGAATCCTTTTCGGTGGCCTGCTAGACACCCTTCCTACGAATCCTCACCCTTGTTCCTTCATGCTTGGCTATCATCTGGCTCATAATTGCTTGTCCTTGGTCCAAAATTTGTCCAAAAATCTGCAATAACCACGTGTTAGCCTTCTTGGTCAAGTGACTATTCTCATTCGTTCAACTAACATAAATATACTCAAAAGACATGCATAAACTATGAAAAATGGTGGATTGATGAACAACAGTTAGGCAAAATGAGCCCAATAAGTTACCCAATTTCGGGGCTCATCATCACCCCCCCGCTAAATGGGTTGCTCATCCTCTGAGCAACTAATCCAGCTCATCATCCTTGATTGCCTTGACCGCCTCTCTCACATCCCAGGCCTCCGAGGTGATATCTTCTTTACGGTCATGAAATCCTTCTTTTCTTTCCACTTATTCCCACTACCCATGTTCCTCCTCTTCTTTGACTCCTTCTAGCAGCCCCAAAAGCAAGGGAGGACTGAACTTTAGGCCGATCCAGTTGGCCTGAAGATTCTGCATGGACTATTTGTAGAGGGGTACTCTTGCCAAGGCCTCCATCTTCCTTTTTGGGGAGTGGTATTCTCTTATTTTTAGGCTGTGGGACAGTGTGTTCCACTTCCGTGTGCAAGCATGAACACAATTATCCCCCAATAGTCTCTCCATGTCCTCAAAATGGGCTATGGCTTGAGCTTGTTGTTCAATGTAATCTGGTAGGGCTTGAGGGTTATTGGCCAAGTGCTGGTGGGCATATATTAATGTTGAGGGATCCTCCTGCTCTGCTCTGATCATTACTGATTCCTTTAGTTCCCTGTCCATAACATTTCGGACCTCTGCTGCTCTCTTTTCTTCATGATTTAGCCAAGAGGCCATGGCCATAAGTTGCACATCTCCTACTGCAGCGTTGGAGTCCCACAAATTCATGTTGGGAATGGCCAAGTTGTGTAGGTAGAACTCTGATAATTTGGCCTTGTCCTCTGATGAGCTACTGTCACATAAAGCCATGAATTGATGGTAGTTTTGAAATGGCGTGGTGCCCCTTTGGGCCAAGGTGTTAATTTGGAACTGCAACCATTGATCCTTAAGGTATAAGGCATATGATTTGGCAGGTTGCCTACACTGCATGGCCTTTACTGCCCAGCTGGCCATGCAGGCCAATTGGGCTTCCTTCTCTTGTACCTGTTGCCTTAGAGACTGTATCTCCTGTGCTGCTTGCAATTCCTTTTCCTGTAGATGTCTAGTTAGTGCCTCAATTTTAGCTTGCATCCCATCTCTTCTCTGCTATTCATCAGTGGTTTCTTTGTATGCTGTGGGCTTTTCCTGTTGCCATTGTTCTCCCAAGATGTGGGGCATGTCTTCCTTATAGTGTCCTTGTAACTGTAGCTACTGCTTTAGCAGCTCGTTTTCTTCCTATAGCTTGGCCCGCTAACTGCTTTCCACATGTCTTACCCTAGCCAATTCATTTCTTGCCTCCTTGAGTTGTTCTTCCAGGGGACCTATGTCTGCCACATCCTTGGACTTGGCGATTTTCATCCAAGTGTGGGTCCTCACTCTCTCTTCTTCTAGTGCAAAGAAAATTGGCACCACGAATTTTTGGGGAATTATCTTTTCGGCCTCTAACAGGTTATAGTAGGAGCCCAAGCTAGGCTGGGGGCTTGGTTCCATAGTGTTCTCAACCTTTTCTTCCCCCTGTGATGATTTAGCTGCCTTTTCTTCCAATTCCTCGGTCTCCTTTAGCTTAGCCAGCGTTTCGTGTAGAATTGTCTCAGCTTCCTGTAGAGATGTCTTTGTGTCCATCATTTTAACATTTTCCCTCCAGGTGGACGTTTGCGGGCTTCCTTGTTCATAAGTGATGGATGCCTTTGAAGGAGACTTTTCCTTTTGTTTAGCTGTGGTGTCCGCAATCATAATTGGTTCCTTTGACTGTGGCTGGGGTCTGCCAGATTTTATCCGCGTGCTCCTTCTTGCCTTAAAGTACATGGAGGGCTCCCTTTTACGCTTCCCTTTTTGTTTTGGAGATGTGCTTAAGGCAGCCAGCATAGCTGCTGCCTCCCTGGCCAAAATCTTAGGTGATTTCTCCTCTTGCTATTATGTTTTCATGCTTCTTGTAGAAAGTCCTGTGTCAACTATTTTCATGCTTCCTGTAGAAAGTCCTATGTCAACTGTTTTCATGCTTCCTGTAGAAAGTCCTGTGCCAACTATTTCGGTCTGCTTGCTTGGATGTGTCTTTCCTTTTAATTTCTGTGTGGTTGCCTTGGCTGTGGCACTCTTTAGTTGGACTTTTTTTGTCCTCTCTGCTCTACTCTGCAATCATTTTTCCCTCGGTGTTTGTGCCATTGTTCCTCCCACTGTTTTGCGCTCAGCAATTTGGCCCTTTCCCTGTTCCTCTTTCTGTCCATTTTTTGTTTGTTTGCCCTGTGTTTCTTTACCACTCGCTTTCCCTCCTGCTTCAGTGTGTTCCCCTTCTTCACTACTGGATGAGGTGAGCTCCTCGACCAGAATTTGAATATTTTCATTTCTGGACATGTTTCAGAAAATCTCCCAAGAGAGGGGGACAATGTAGGTGTGGAGCGCATCTTCCACTAAAAGTTTGTTGAGCCCATGATGGGCTAACTGATCTGGTGTCCCTTCCTTCAATTTTGTGCCACATTCAATTAATGATTGCAGAAGAAAATAGGGAACGCTCAACTTCTTTTCTAGAGGTAAATCCATTCCATGTCTTAGTTCACTCAGCAACCTGAAATGATAGTCGTAGACAATGCTGAACCTCCCTTCATAGGTAATGTATTTCATGATTTGGAAACTGACTTCGCTCCAAAGAGGATGTAATATGGCTCTTTGGAAACCATTCTTGTCTTCTGCAGGATGTTCCTCAGGCAGAAAGAATGCTTTCTTGGCTGCTTGGCTCAATGCCCTCTCTTCTTTGCTCAAAGGTATCCCTAATGGCAGACCAGTAACTCAACTAATGAGCTCAGGGGTAAGCTTTAGGGTCAACCCTATGAAATTCACCGTGGCCTGTGTCTTTGATTTAGGTTGCAGGGACATTAAAAATTCCTCCGTTATCTCATCGTCATGACCCTGAATTTTGTCACAAAAGGACATCCAATTGGCACGGGTGAAGAGGTTCACCACCTCAGGATGCTCGCACAACTTACTGGGATCTGAGGGTTCTTTCTTGATAAACCCCCCTGGCATGGTGAGAGTGCTCTATTTTATGCTCTGATCAGGAAAGGGAATGTTGTTTATGGTTTCCTACTTTGAACTTCAAGAAAGGATCTCTCGGGTGTTTAAATTTTAATTTGCACCAATTCCCTGGTTTTAAGGCTATTGCTGCCCAAAACTCGATTGTCCGTTTATGAAAGGAAAAATTGGGTTTCCACAGACAGAGTACAGAGCTCAATTTTTATCCCCAACATACATACAACCATGTAAATTCAAATTCTTCATACACAGGCTAGCCCTCACAGTTGGGTATCTTTCCTACAGTAGAAAATTTTTAACAGGAATAGTGGAGGAGAATTTTGACATAGAACTGATTGAGAAATTCCATGCAACACACAGGCAAACTGCTATTTCCAACTCACAGGTAGACTTGTCTCTGACTCTCTAATTCAAGACAGTTCAATTCACCACCTTTTCGAAACATATTATGCATGGAAGAGTGTTTTCGAGCCTACCTCTCTCGGAACTCCAAATTCGACGAAGAAAAGTCTAGGCTTCCCTGCTCCAGAAAACTGTGTCGTACTTCCTATAGAGCCTCTTCCTGTAGAACTCGTGCTGGCTTCTGTAGGATGTCACTGTGCCTCTGAACGAGCCCGATACACGTGAGATTTTTGAAACAGGCTGAAGAGCTTGGTGGAGAATGACGAGTTAACAGATTTTGGAAGCAGAGGACGCGTACTTCGGCTGAGGATGTTGCAAGTGCAAATGAACAGTGGGTGGTGAGAGTCTTCAGTCGGGCATTTTTTATCTGCAGCTCAATTTGTGGCGAGGGGGTGAGGTGGCTAGACCGAACTGTTGATCCAACTTCACGACCATCATTTCTCTGCATGTCCCTGACCACCATCACCTCCCCTCTGCCATTAACCACCACCACCACTGCTAGTCCCGACGATTTTCCCCGACTGGACACTCCACACGTGTCGGCTGCATGTCTCGTCGGCAATTTTGAACATTATTGAGCTTGTTCTGATCCCACGAAGCTATGTAACTGGCTGAGGGTGGCCAGTTAACTGGCCATCAATCCCGTTCAATCTGAACCATTTTCACAGACATGCAGTTTTAGAAATATAGTTTTTGCAATTGACGAATGATTTTAGACACTTACCTGCGTGGCCGTGGACACGTTATGTAGACTTTGGGTCTTGGAACCACTACTTCGCTTGCTGTTGCCTCGTGCACAGGTGTTAGAACTCATTCCTTCATTTGTTGATGCTGTATGCATGGGTTTTGGAACCAGATCCTTCGGTTGTCAACGCTGCATGCACAGGTTCTATTTGATTTTGGCTACCGAGGATGTTCTCACGTCCAAGAGGAGCCTTTTGCATGTTCCCTGTGTTGATTTCGACTGTCCCTGCCTCCAGAGTATGTGTTCTAGAGGGATCAGCTGCTACAGGATTCTGTAGGATGTCTTGTAGTTGCTTCTCCTCCTGGGATGCAGGCTAAACGAGCAGGGCTATATTACTGACGAGGGATTCGTTGATGCAAAGTCGAGATGGATCTTGGATAGGTAGGGTGAGCGCAACTTCGTTATTTGACTTTTCACTAAAAAATCTTGCTGTCAATCTGAGGAAAACATGGTTTCTTGTATGACTATGCAGGAGCACATAACCAAGTGGGTGACGGAGGTGTAAAGAGATGGAACAGGGTGCCATGTGGTGATGGGTGGGAACAGGGGTGGCTGCAGCCTAACAAACAGATTCCAACCTTCAGATTCCCCTCCAAAATCGAATTTGGCTCACCCGAAGGTTCTACAGGATGTTTCCTGTAGAAATACAGAACTTCCTGTAGAAAGCCCAGAACTTCTTGTAGAAAGCCAGAACTTCCTATAGAAGGTGGAATCTCGATCTGAATGTGATCAAATCCTAGGAAAGGTGAGTGGTCATGGAGGGAGTGTCTATAGGGATGTCCTATAGCCTGGTACGAACCCCTATCCTCATTTTGTGCAACCCTCCTTACCTGCAATGTATTCCCTGCAACCTGCAATTATTTCACAGAGATTAGGCCTTTTTTTTTGAGAGAGAGACAGCTGGGGCACCTCCATGAGGTTTTCACCCTCATTGTCTGCCCTGGGCGCCTCGAGGAGGTTTCCACCAAAGGATATTTTTATTCCCTGTTTCTGCTTTTTTTTTTTTTTGAGAGACAGCTGGGGCACCTCCATGAGGTTTTCACCCTCACTGTCTGCCCTGGGCACCTCGAAGATGTTTTCACCCAAGGATCCTTTTATTCCATTTTTTTTTTATGATCAAGGTGTGGGTGGAATAGAGGTAGGGCCCTGCTCCACTACCAGCACTGATTTGTCCAAAGTTTCAATGAACTCCTACCTCGAAAGTGGTTTCCTGTAGATTTTCAATCAATGCCCATTGACGAGCATGGGGATGGCTTCTTCATCAATGGTCTTGATAAGGACTGAACCATTGTCATTGCATCTTTCCACTCTATATGGTCCTAACCATCTTGTCCTCAGCTTCCCTTTGAAATCCTTATATCTTGAGTCATACAGCAACGCCCAATCTCCTAGCTGGAATTTCTTTTCATTAAGGTGCCGGTCATGCCATATCTTCCTCTGGAGTTGAACTACTTACAAGTGGAGGAGGGCCTGCATTCTCTGTTCATCTAATCCATTCAGCTACAGTAATCTTTCACGTTGAGCATGGCTAAGATCTAGGTCCAGCTGAGCTGCCACCTCAATGTGTTGTACTCGAATTCTATGGACAACAGAGCTTTCTTCCCATAGACCAGCTCATAAGGTGTGAAACCTGTTGTAGTTTTCCAAGTGGTGTTGTAGGCCCAGGTGGCCTCAACCAGGCGATCTACCCAATCTTTTCTGCTGCTACTCACTACCTTAGTCAAAATCTCTTCCAACGCTCTATTAGTGACTTCCACCTGCCCATTTGCTTGTGAGTGATACGGGGTGGAAGTTTTGTGCTTGATCTTGTGATGAGCGAGTAGGTCTTCGATCAAGTTAGAGGTGAACTGGCTTCTTTGATCGGTGACTAACTCTCTTGGGTAGGCAAACTTGTAGAAGATATTTTCTCTTAAAAATTCAACCACTTTTTCTTCTATCGCTCCCTTGATTGTCTTTGTTTCTGCCCACTTTGTCAGGTAGTCAGTGCACACAATGATGTAAGACCTTTGCTTTGAAGGAGGGTTGATAGGACCCACAAAATCCATGCCCCACTTCTCAAATGGCTCGAAGGTCACTTGAGGTTAGAGCGGCATTTCGTCCCTTGGAGTCGGTTTCCCCATCCTTTGACATCGCTCACACTGGCTGATGTGTCTTCTAACATCTTGATGAAGAGTAGGCCAATAGTAGCCTGCTTGTAGAATTTTGAAGGCAATCCTTTTTGCTGCAAAGTGGCCTCCATAGGGCCCATCGTGATAGGTCAGGAGGATGTCAAAGGCTTCCTCCTCCCTAACATAGTGCCTCAAGATCTGATCTGGGCCAAGTTTAAACAGGTTGCCCCCGATCTAAGTGAATGGTGCACTCTTCCTCACAATTCTGCTCTTCTCCTTTGAGGATAGATGCGGAGGGAACTGTGCTGAGACCAAGTAATTTTCTATATCAGAAAACCATGGAGAGAGTACTGAGATAGCAAACAGGTGTTCATCTGGCATCTGGTCATCCACTGTCCCTTCTTCACCTACAGGAAAATCCAATCTAGATAGGAAGTTAGCAACAACATTTTCCTTACCTGGCTTGTCGACAATAGTCAAATCAAATTGCTGCAACAAAAGTAACCATCTAATGATACGAGCATTTAAATCAGGCTCATTAAATATCTCATCGCAGCATGATCAGTGTGTATGAGCGTTTGATAACCAGCGAGGTAGTGTCTGAACTTGTTTAGGGAATGGACTACAGCCAGGAATTCTTTTTCGGTTAGAGTATAGTTCATCTCTACCTTGGACAGGTTTTTGCTAACAAACTATATGGCATATGGTAGTTTCTCCTCAACTTGTCCTAAGGCTACCCCTATGGCTTTGTTCGAGGCATCAGTGTGGATGTGGAAAGGTAGGGCCTAGTTTGGACCTCTCAAAATCAGGGCAGGCACCAGTTTACCTTTCAACTCATCTAGAGTCCCTTGACAATCGTTAGTCCATTTAAACTCAACATCTTTCCCTAAGAGGCCAAACAATGGCAAAGCTAGCTTACTGAAATCTTTAATGAATCTTCTATAATATCCCTCTAAGCCTAGAAAACTCTGAAGATCTCTTACCTTTTGAGGAGGTGAAACCTTTTGGATGATAGCAATTTTGTTAGGATCCACCTGTAATCCTTGCTGAGAAATAGTATGACCAAGCATGGTCCCTTCAGGCATCAGGAATTCACATTTTTCGGGACTGAGGGATAGGTTCATCTCAATACACTTGGTTAAAAATTTTCATAGGTTAATCAATGCTTCTTGGAAGTTGGACCCATAAGAAGTAAAGTCATCCATATAGATTTCCACCGAATCGTGAACCAGTTCAGCAAATATGCTCAATACTACTCTCTAGAAAGTGGCAGGAGTGTTGCATAGCCCAAAGGGAAGGACCCGGTAGGTGAAGGTACCCCATGGACAAGTGAAGGTGGTATTATCTTGGTCCTCCGGGCTGATTTGGATCTGATTATACCTACTGAACCCATCTAGGAAAGAGAAGAACTTCTTCCCTGCCAGTCCATCCAACACTTGTTCTATGAAAGGCAAAGGGAAATGGTCCTTCTTGGTGGCTTTGTTAAGTTCTCGATAATCTACACAGATTCTCTACTTCCCATTTTTCTTGGGCACAAGCACTAGAGGTGAGACCCACTCACTGTCAAAGATGGGGTAGATGAATCCTGCATCCAACAACTTTTGCAATTCTTCTTTGACAATTTCTTTAAGGGCTGGATTCAGTCTCCTCTCAGGCTTCTTGATTGGTTTACAATCCTCTTTAATGTAAATGTGATGGGTATAGACCGAAGGGTGGACTCCTTTCATCTCCTTATAGCTCCAAGAGAAAGCATCCAAATGATTGTTCAATAAGCTACACAGCTCCTTCTCCTAGGAGGGAGATAGGGAGGAGCTGATCTTTAAGGTTCTTTTAGGGCCAAATTCCACATTCTTAACTCTAGGAGAGGTCGGATCAGCCACACAGAGGTCCACTAAAGCGTTGGCTTGGGTACATTCCACCAACTCCTCTAATGATAGTGCACCGAGAGGTGGATTTTGAATCAAATTCTCAATCAAGTCATCCTCGGTTTGAGGGATTCCCCTGGTGGCTTCTACTGTGCACAATGGTGCAGAGTAGACCTCATCCTCATCTCCCTCTTCCAACCAGAGTGGTAAGTCATGTTCTAGCAGAGGTTGGGCAGGAGGGTATAGGACTAGCTGTTTGAACATAGGACCATTCTTGATGGTCATGCTCCCAGCTCAACAACTAATGTAAGCATTCGCAGTAGCTAACCAAGGCCTTCCCAAAATGAGGGGGTATCCAGTGAGTTTTTCCTTTGGCTGAAGGACCAAGAAGTCCGCAGGGTACTCCAAAGAGTCAACAGAGACCAGGACATCTTCCACAATCCCTTTGGGAGTCACGGTGGAGCGGTCTACTAACTGCAGTACTATCTAGGTCTTTCTTAAGGAACTTTGAAGGTTGAGTTTAAGCATAGTGTCCCTGGTCATCACATTAATGGCAGCCCCTCGATTAATCAAGGTGTGGGGGATTATGGTGCCATTGATGTGTACATCAACTACAGGACTCCCAGGGTCCAAATATTTTGGACAGATTACTTTCCCCAACATTAGATTAGACAGTTGTCCTAAGACATTGATAGTTGGGGCATCTATCTTGCGCCTGCTTGGGTGCCTGAAACACTTCTCCTTGATCAATGTGTTGTATATTGGTACATCTTTTATGGCCTGGAGAAGTGGTATTTTCACACACAACTGCTTAAGTTCTCCCAGAAGTTCAGTCTCCACTGGGTTTGGTTGTGTGGTTATAGTTAGTCGCTCAGGAAAGGGTGGAATGGATTTGGGTTCACTTTCCTATTTTTCTTCCTCATCCTCCGGGGGAGGAAGTTGGCGATCTGGAAGGACCTTCCCAGATCGTAGGTTGATCTCCTAGATCTCCACAGCATAGGTAGGGCATGTTGTCTCCATAGTGTATACCTGTTGGGCCTGTCTGTTGTTTGGGTTCGGTGTAGGTTGAGCAGGAATCTGGGGTTGTCTTGGAGGAGCAGGAGGTAATGGTTGTGGGTGAGCAGGTGGTGGAGGCAGAATGGTGGGAAGAGAGTTGTATTGGGGCCTCCACCCTGGCTGAGGTGCATTCCACTGAGGTTGTGGGTGGACATGTGAGGGAAACAAATGAGCAGTAGGTTGAGTATGGTATTGATATGGATAAGACCACGGAGGAGGTGCGGATCAGGAAGGATGAGCAAGGGGACCCAAAGAAGGTATATGAGTGGATTGGTTGGGGCTATAATAATATTGGGATGTCCCTTGCATCCCCTGTTGGTAAGGTTTGGGCCCATGCGACCTCCTTTGGTTGAGGAAGTAGAGTGGTTCAGTGGCTGCCTCAGTCCCCTGGTACATGGCTTTAAATCCGGGTAAGGTTGGGCACTGGTTTGTGGGGTGGTCTTCCTCACAAATGAAACATACCTCTACTGAGTGCAATGGACACTCATTCTTAGGGTGCTTCCTCGTAAATCTGGGAAAGAAAATGGCCAAAGCCCTCTAAACTTCCTCTTTCTTTTGTTGGATTCGGAAACTATCAAGTTGTATGGCAATGGTCTGTCTCATCTCACTTTTGAGGTCTTCCATCTGATTAGCGAACTCATGCTTGGAGAAGGTGGCACTAGCTAAAAGTGGATTCCCCCTACCTCTTTTCCGGGCTACCCTAGAATGGTTTCTAAACACAGTCTTTATGTCCTCATAAGGTAGTTGGTAGATGCCTCCTCCGGCTAGCAAATGGAGGGTATCTACAAGGTCTTCAGGGACTCCTCGGAGTAGAACCAGCTTCAGAGATTCAGGGTCAAGTGTGCACCTAGCCCGTTTATAACTAAGTTAGAACCTTTCCTCGTAGTCTTCTAAAGACTCATCACTTCCCATGGTCATCCGAAAGATCTCTCCCTTTGTTTCTTTTGACCTACAGTAGTCCCGGTATTTGTTGTTAAAAGCTTGCTGCATCTGAGCCCAAGTTGTGATACTGTTTCTAGGTAACCCCATGAACCAGCGTAGTGCTGCATCCTTGAGGGTAGAAGGAAAGAGTTTCAACTTTTTCTCGTCCTCGGCATAGTCATAAGTTCGACAAAGGACAACAAACTCAAACAAGAAGGTATCAGGGTTTTCAGTGGTCAACCCATGGTAGTGAGGTAAGGCTGAGGGACTTATGTTCTTCATTTTCATGTCCCCATTGGTCTCTTAGATGGGAAAGGCACCTTCTATTCTCTCCTCATATCCTATATCATTTCTGTGATCAACCATGGTCTCAAGAGGGATGTTCTCTTGCTCTTCTTCTGTTATAGGAGCTTCGTATATCTCAGGACGTTCACCTATAGGTTCTTCTAGATCACTGCCACCAAAGAAGAGAGAAGGGTGACTCAGTGATGTGGTGGGGGTGTTGGGTAAGAATTTTCCGGTATTGTCTCTATTCCTATGAGGCATGAAATGAAAGATTTTTGGTTGTTTTTGTTTTCTTTTTCCTGCTTGTACCTGCAAAAATGAAATAGATTGAATTGCAACTAACTAAAATCTTTGCTGAAATGAAAATGCAGAATTGAAATGAAAGCAGGAAAGGACTAATCTATTTTGTTGAAATGAAATTGTGGAATTGAAATGCTAATCTACGCTTGCAGAATTGAAATCCTAATCTATGCTTGCAAAATTGAAATGCTAGTCTAGGAAAGCAGGAAATGTCTAGTCTACTTTTGCGGAAATGAAATTGCATAATGGAAATGAAATAAACTACTTAGCAGAAGGCTGTAGTAGAAAATAGAAGAAAAGCAGCAATCACAAATACTCTGACGCTTCCCCGGAAACGATGCCAAAAATATGGTGGGCTCTAGTATTGTAGCAATAATGCTGCAACTTTTGGGACTCACTTCTTTACTTTTATCAACCCAGTAGTTCGTAACAAACTTGGAAGCGACGGTGTTGTATGCACAAGTACTAGCTCTTGCCACAGCTGTTACTTGGTCAGCTGGCACAAGTTTTCTAGGAGCTTAATCCAACTTCTATGAGCTTTGAGAAGAAGCTTTTTAACTTATGGATGGAAGCTAACTCAAAGGAGGCTAATCTACTTGCAGAAAGAAACTGGAAAGTGGAAAGGAAGTGCAAACCCTAGCAAACCCTAATTTTACAAGCTAGCCCTACTTATGCAAGAAGGAGGATGAAAGCTACTGGGAGAGATTCCATTGACTTCTAGGAAGGCAAAATGCATGTGTCTAAGCTACTTCTATAGTAACATCTGAAAAAAACATCTTTTTGTACTTTTGAGTAAGTTGTTAGAATTATCATGCATGTGCTTTAACTGTTTTTAACTGTGCAAAGGTGGATTGGTGAGAGGAAATGCTTGCAGGAGGTTGGGAATATTTGAAGAGGGCCTAAGGGGTCCCTAGCACCCTTCCAAAGAGTTTCACAGTGTTTGGATATCAAGAAACCACTTTTGTGAACTTCTACAGGAAGTTTGCAGGGTTTCTACATGATGTTCTGTAATTTCTACGGGATGTTCCGAAAGGGCATTGTGGAGGGTTGATGAAGGAAGAAAGGTGAAGAAGTGGGTATGGAGGTGAGCTAAGGGTGTGAGGAAGTCGAGCACTTGGTGGATGGAGCTGAGGAGTGGTGACGATGGTTGGATTTGTTCAAGGAGGGGTAGAGCAATGTTGCACAAAAATATGGAAATTAGGGCAAAGCAAGAGAATGTGGCAGATGCAAGGAAAGAATCTGAGTTAGGAGATGGAGCAGGTGGAATTGATGGAGTACAGGTAGATAGAGAGGTATTACAGGTGCTCTGCAAGTTATTTCTCAAACTGAACAAACAAATACTTGGAAAATCAAGGACCTAGCTACTTTAACCTAATCTGTCCTAAATAACAGCAAAGAAAGTGAACAAAAGTTTATTTGCAACGAAATCATGTGAAATAGCTATGAAAACTGAGTAATCCTGAACCTGAGCATGTAACCACAACTGGTATCAACTTCTGCAAATGAAAATCTAACACTAATAATTGCATGATGAAGTAAAGACAATGTTTTTGGTGGTAGCAAGGTCACCTTGGTCCCAGCTCATGGTCCCACTGAGGGAGAGGTGAGACCAAAGGTGCTTGATAGCCTTTTTTTGAAGATCTTCTCTGTTATTAACCTATCAAATCAATCTGAACATGAAAAGCCTTTTTAATCATCAACAATGATCTAGGTAACCAAGCAAGATTCTAATCTACTTAACAAAAATTATTTTGCAAAAACGCTAAAAACAAATAATAGTACACAAAGGAAGCCTTGGAACTTGGGTTGGGCCCAACTCCAAGAGCTACAGGCTCCTAAGAAAAAGCTCAGAACTAGTTCCAAATGAAACTGCTTTCCATTACTCAAAAATAACCATGTCACAAAGAAACTTGTACAGTAGCAGCTACAAAATGAGCTGAAAAAAATAACAGCACTATAGTGAAAAATACAACTATTCAAAAAGTAACATACGAAGGCTGGAATCCTTCCTATTTATGCCCTATGAGGGTCTACAACAACTCTCCTTAACTCAAGGGGCTCGGATGCTCAAACTGCCAGTGATCAGCCACTTTACACACAACTGCTCGGCTGCCTTTGGGAATCCTTTTCGGTGGCCTGCTGAACTCCGAGCTGAGGGTGGAGAATTCGATGAAGGGGCCATTTAATGCAGGAGACACCTTTCCTATGAATACTCACCTTTGTTCCTTCATGCTTGGCTGTCATCTGGCTCGTAATTGCTTGGCCTTGGTCCAAAATTTGTCCAAAAATCTGCAATAACCACGTGTTAGCCTTCTTGGTCAAGTGACTATTCTCATTCGTTCAAATAACATAAATATACTCAAAAAACATGCATAAACTATGAAAAATGGTGGAGTGACGAAGAACAGTTAGTAAAAATGGGCCCAATAAGTTACCCAATTAGGGGGCTCATCGGGTATCTTCTTGCAGTATTGCATCTCTTCCATGTGTGTTTCTCTGTGAGGTACCTCCACACAAGAATCCCACTAACCCATGATGAGATGCCCTTTTTCCATCATCGTTCTCTGTTTATATTACAAAGGTGGATATTGGTTCCCATCCACCTATTCTACTTGGACCCCCACCATTCTTTCTTTTAGTTTCCTTAATTGTAGCATAATTTACTATTTTTGGCAATTTTCCAGTTCTTGAACTTTCGAAGTCGTTTTAAGGCCCTAAATGATGCCTTTCTGGAAAATGGGAAAAACCATATCCTATGGGAAGGGTTTTTAATTGAAAGTCGTTGTCTTGAAATAGATATTTATAGCAAGGTATCATACGTGTCAAATAGAGATTGCATGCCAAAGTTACAGCTCCAGGAATATGATGCACCAATTTACCCCAACGGAGCCCACAAATGTTTGGTGCTTCATCTCCTAGGGTTAAGATTATGGATGTTTAGGGTTTTAGATTGTTTCTAAATAATAAATAGGTCTTCACGCCTCATTGTAAGATGGTTGAGAAGGCATGTAGTCATCACTTCTCTTCTTAGAGATAAGCTACCATTGGCTGACCTAGTTTATTTCCATTCAACATGTAACAAATTTTTGTACTCTGTTATTAATGAATTGAAGTTACATTTTTGTTTTATATCTATATTCATATTGTTCCTTCATAAACTTGGATCAGTGGTATCAAAGCAATGTTCTCTTTCTCTGTCTTTTTGTGCATGTCTGCAACAAGGTCGAGATATAAGGAGTTAGGGCTCAAACTGGTTGAACCTTTACTGACCCTGACCCTGATGACCTCCCATTGTGGAAGAAAAGAAATATGAGGGAGAAGGATATCGTTTCAAAATATTTCTTGTAGAATCCCTCAAGTGACAAAGAAATGCGATGATGAACAACTTTTCCCAAATTCTTTCACAGATGCCCACAAGCAATGCATCTTTATCCTACAGGCTTTCTGGAGGCACCACTCCCTTTAAGGTATAAGCCAACTTTGACATTTCCATTTTTGAAGGTTAGATAGATGCATATGTCATAGATAAATGGTTAGATATGTTGGAGGGATATTTTTCAGTTCATGATTCACTAGTGGCTAAACTAAAGGCTTCAGAGTCAGATGCATGTTCCAACTTTAAGTCAAAAACCCACAATTGGAATGAAAAAGGGAAGTAGTTTGTTGATGTGGAATGAAAACTTTCCATCGCCAAGGTCCAAAACATGGAGCTTGAAGATCTAGACGAGGGGGAGTGCCTCTGCCAATCACAGATGTGGGTGAAGGGTTCTTCGCTACAGTCCATTATTGAAAACAAAATCTAAAAGAACCTCATTTTAGTAGAGGTCATGAAACAGTTGGACCTACTGACCACACCACACTTGTTGTTGTACAACATCGGGTGGCTTCGTAAAGGACTAGATCTCCATGTCAACTAGAGGTGTTACCTTCCTTATAGCATAAAGCCATTAATGGATAAGGTACTATGTGATTTTTCTCCTCTTCAAGTTTGTGATGTATTATTAGGAAAACTATACTTGTGGAAGTGTCATGTTGTGTATGAGTCTAAGCCTCACACTATCATTATTGCTTTGGGAAATAAGTTATACAGGATACCAAAGGTAGCCTCACCTACTGCCATCTCTTTGATCTCTGCTAAGAAATGCAGTAAGATCATATATTAGACTAGGAAATTTGTTTTCTTTCTGATGCACTCTCAAAGTAAGGGGAAGGAGATGGTCATCCAGACCAATCACTGACCTCTTCAGTTATACAAATACAAGGGAAGTTTCAGAATCATTTCCATCAGAAGTGGTCTACATATCTACAACAATTCCACTTGAGCATTAAATATAAAAGACAACACGAACCATGTTGCATATTGCCTTAGTAATTCCCCAGTTGCAACACTAACTACTGTTGTCAAATCTTGTGGCCACAAGACCTCTAGATGGTCGCAATTATATAAAAATGATCCAGAGTTTTCCACCACATACCAAATGCTAGAGGATGGAAATCAAGTTCTTGATTTCCACCTCCATGATGCATTATTATTCTACCTGGGTAACCTTTGTGTTCCTTCAAGAGAGCATTCCAAGATGATTTGGGAGGCACACTAGAGTCATGTTGCAGGACACTTTGGTGTGGAGAAAACTGTGGACATATTCCAAAGGTAATTTTATTGGCCAAAACCCCGACAGGATGTTGGAAAATATATCAGATCCTGCACTACCTATGCCATCGCCAAGCCAACCATCAATAAGAAAGGCCTATACACTCCTCTACCTACTCTTAGCCAACCTCGGGAATCCATCTCCACAGGCTATCTATCTGGCCTCACTTCTACCAAGCATGGTAACGACTGTGAATTTGTGGTCCTGGATAGATTTTATAAAATGGCTATATTGGTGGTGTGCAAGAAGAGTATCACAATAGAGGACACTACCAAACTCTTCTTTGCATGAGTGTGGGTACATTTCCAGATGTCATTGAACATTATATTAGACTGAGATAGTAGTTTCCTAAGCACATTCTAGTCAAGCCTCTAGACACTATTGGACACCAAGCTCACCAAGTCGATTGCATTCCATCCCCACACTAATGGCCTACCAAAAGTTATCAATAAGATTATAGTGCACATATTACACATGTACAACTCCAAGTATCCACGAACCTGGAATGAGAGCCTTCCCTCTATGCAACACAACTATAATAGATCTCTCCATATCTTAAATAGTTGTAGTCCCTTTCAAGTGGGTTTGGGATTTCAACCATTGCATTTAATTGATGTTTCCATGCCTCATGCAACTAGATAGACAAAATCTACACATGTACAGTCAGAGGCTGATAAAGAAACTAGGTTTATTGAATGCATCGAACACATCTTCTAGTAAGCTCATGACATCTTGGAGAAGTATAATTCCAAGTACAAGAAATGACATGATCAACATCGGGTGCCACATAAGTTTCAAGTGGGTGACAATGTTTAGTTCCATTTTCAGAACGAACACCTTACTAGATCCCATCAGAAGTTCAAAACCACTCCAATATGGGCCTTATACAATCACAAATGCTTTGGGAGATAATTATTTTGAGCTCAACATTCCCCCATTCCTTGGCCCGCACCCAGTGTTCAATGTGTACCGCCTTCGGCAATACTTTCCACCATTACTAGACACATCAAACATTGTAGAACAACTCACATCAAAAGAGTTAAACCCAGACAACATGGAACAAGCCACAACTGATTGGAATATGGATTGAAGATCAATAACACTCACCAAAAAAATATCCAACTGTATTGATTTGTCAAAGCTGGTAAACTCTTGCACCAAGGCAAGTGGCTCACCAAGGACCGAGTTTAGGAGAAGTTTTCCCATCTCATGGAGGCACTCAATGGAATGGTGTCCATTACTTCCTAAAGGGGGAGGACTAATATACATGGATATTGATGGCCACTCACCTATGCTACTTGGAGCCTCACCTTTTTTCCTTTTATCTTCCTTAATTGTAGCACAATTTACTAATTTTGGCAAGTGTTCGAGTCTTGAACTTCCACAGCGGTTTTGAGGACATAAATGACATTTTTTTTGGAAAACAAGCAAACCTATACACTGCGGCATGGGTTTGTAGTCAAAAGTTGTAGTACTCAGATATATATTTATAATGAGGTACCATATGCATCAAATAAAGATCGCATGCCAAAGTTACGACAGTGGGAAGATGATGTACCAATTTAACCCAATAAGGCCCACAAATGTTTGGCGGTTCATCTCCTAGGGTTAGGTGTTTGGATGTTTATGGTTTCCCAACATTTTTGAATAATAAATAGGCGTTCAAACCTCATTGTAACAAATTTTAGAAGGAATGTAGTTGCCACATCACTTCTCAGAGGTAAGTTATCATCGCCTAAGTTGTTTATTTTCATTATGCATGTAAACAATTTCAACACTTTGTTGTTAATGAATTGAAGTTATGTTTTCCTTGTATATTTGTATTTCTCTTTATATATGTATTCAAATTGTTCCTTCATAAACCTAGATGATTGTAACATATTTTTATTGTAATATTACATTTATAGAACCATCCTCCATATTATAAAAATCAAATTTTGACTAATTGATAGACAAATATATGATTTCAAATAGAAGCCATGCCAACACTTGAACATGAAACATCGGTTTCTTCTCCATTTCCAATATTGTCAAAAGTTGTGGAAATTTATTTGTCTCGTAATCACTCCTTGAATCCAAATGAAAAGCCAAATTGTTTTCCTTTTTCTATTTCTATAGGGATCCCATGGATTGTTGGTTCCATTATACAAGGTGGGAGCTTCAGATTTACATTTTTATTTTGGTCCCATGGCAATGTACATAATTATTTTACTTAGTTTTTCTTGTGATGATCAAAACTACTAATCACCAACTCCATGGGTTTAGATGCATCCAATGGAGCTAAGTTCTAGACATTTCATGTGCAACACCATATTCCACAGACGATTCCTAAGTAGCGGGACATTCACATGTTGGATTTTAAGAAGGAGAATCCAAAGTTGTACAATATCCAATAGAAGAAACTTCCAATGATGCCTAAATCACTATGTAACATAGTTTTTCATTGCATCACAATAAAAAAATATTTGCTCTTTATGTTTAATGGAGGAGTTGGTGGTATCTACCTAGACACTTCAAAATTTATAGAAATATCATGGATTCAATGAGTTGCTTTGGCTCGTGGGAGCTCAATGCTTTGGCTTGGAAGAGTTTAAATTTGGATGATTTAGACCTATCATTATTCATGATTATTTTCTATGCCAATGACGACCAGTCTAGAGCATCGTGTGTACTTCCTGGAACATGGTCTTTAGTATCATAGTCACAATTGGTATTCTCTTATTAGTAAGTGGTGGAGTTTCTTTGACTTCAAGTTCCAAGTGTTGGCTCCTTGTTCCTCCTATTACCAAATATACTGGTGAATTTTAGAAGAACACTTGTCGATGTAGGTTCCCTCATTAGAGACCTAAAACTATACATTAAAATCAACATAAACCGATTGTACAACATCAACACATTATAGGAAGCATTCAATGTAGTGTGAGGTAAAGAACATGTGGAACGTGGGGAATTCTCTGAGGGAAGATATGGTGATGCTCATGGAGAGGAGGATGTCGAGGACAAGTACTTTCTTAGAAAACTATCTGTTATTGCATTGATGCTTAAATAGAAATGCAACCTTGAGTATTCCCATGAAAATTCCTCACATGTAGTTTAGTCGCTCTAATAACTATAGGGTTTAATGCCTATAGATGAAGACATTGAATTCAGAATTTGATTTCTCTAAAACAAAGAAAACCATGGTGTTACAAGACAATTTGGGCAAATCAACCCAAACTTCCAGATCTATATTATTAGGGTCTATCAACCCCTAATTCAGTGGTTTTCATATCCTAATGAAGTTAACCTACATCATGCTTGCTTCCCAAGAGTTTCATGACACCATTCATCCAAAAAAATGTCCCTAAAGAGACCATTGCAGGTAGCCTTCTATCTGGCTGTAATGAACGATAGGCACTACATTGTCAGGGTTCTATGCATAGAATCTGGCATTTGTATCACCTGCGATGGGCGAGATCCAATGAATTTTTCAAATGAATCCATTGGATTCCTCATCTAATGGATGCTTCTAGATGTTTCTAAAGGGATTGGGCTCACTTTTGGATGAGGAAGGAGATGAATGAACCTTGATCAATTATCCCTTCCTCCATGGAACCACTTCCCAAATATGGAAAAGCATTCATGAGGGCCATTAATGGCCAAACCTCCTCTTTTCAGCTATAAAAGGACCAAGCTCTCAAAGGCTGGTCTGGTTAGAAAGGTTGGAACTTCTTAAGTTAAGGAAATGTTGCTTGGATGAGATTAGTAGAGAGAGTAATGTTATCATGTCAAATTGTTGTTTCCATGAGGAGAGAAGGGTTTGAAGATAGAAGGATGACATTGAATCAGACATGCATCTACATGGGTTGTAAAATTTCCTTCTATGAATAAAGAGTTCTATGCTTTTTGCATTCATGTGTTATGTGATGTATATTGTACTTTCGATTCTATAATATGTTTAGTTAACAAATCGATACGTATGATTTGATGGTTTTCTGCCTCGACTTGTGTGTAGGTACCTTTCAAGTGAGTTAAGTACGGAAGGGAGTGGAGAAAGTGGTCAAATGGAAGAGGGGTTGAGCGAGAGATACAAGTTGGTACTTTTTCTCCTCTTTCTTTTATTTGTTATGTATAGGAAAAGCAATGGAATTATTTTAACTATTATTCTAAGACTTTCTACTAGGTCTAGGTGTTAGTCGTTCAAAAAGGCACTAAATTTTCTCGTAATGCTTTTGAACCAACACAAAGCATATATCTCGTCATCCTCATCATGACGATGTGAACGGTTTGTCAATCCGAGCTCATATGAGGGAGAACGAGCTAGTCAAAGGTTTGGTTGAATTTTGTTGTTTGGGCAGGCTTAAGGAAGCAGCATTTTGGACAAAATCTGGCCAATGGATTCCGGCCAACCTGGGCCAGATTCTAGGTGAATTTGTGGCCTGTTTAATTTGAATCCTTCAGTCAAATTTTGAAAATTTTGAAAAGGCCTTATCATGAATAAAAATTTAAAAAAATATATAAAGGAGGTGGTGGGCCACCACCCCCACCACCCCACACCTTACCATATGCCATATTAAATAGGGCCAGTGGGAGTTGAACCCACGGCAAGCGAGAGGGTTGGCCCCACCCACACGACAGCCCCACATTGAACAATTAAACCATGTACAACCACTGAACAATAAAACATTAATGCGCAACCAAAAAAGAGCCCCATTTAATATGGTTATAGAGGGTATGTGGTGGGCCGCCCAATGTGGACCCAACCCCCAAAACATACATTGCGTTTTGTTTAAAAAAAAAAATTACGGTTTTTTAAAAACAAAAGGGCATTAAAATGGAGGAGTCGGTGTTTGAACGCCTAACCTCCTCCTTATTATTCGAAGTGTATACCAATCAGCCCAAACGGATTCATTGGTTTATCTGCCTGCAAAATTATATAAAACTTCATTTCAATAGTGCCTAGGCATGGAGGAACCAGGGAAGGGCATGGAAATCAAGACAAATTTTTTTAATTAATTTATTTGTTGGTGGAACCA
>APFE030852408.1:58634-84444 GCA_000404065.3 Pinus taeda
CTCCTCCTTATTATTCAAAGTGTATACCAATCCGCCCAAACAGATTCATTGGTTTATTCGCCCACAAACTTATATAAAACCTTCATTTCAATAGTGCACCCAGGCATGGAGGAACCAGGAGCGGGCACAGAAATTGAGGCAGATTTTTTAAATTAATTTATTTGTAGGTGGAACCATGATTGAGCAAAATTTCCAAGAGGGTGAAATTTTTGCAGTGTCCAAATTGGACAAACTTTATATCAATCTTACACCACTCAGTGATACAAACCTGATGGCATAGTCAATTTCCTAATTTGAGCAGCCGATTTGCAGAGGACCGGAGGGAGGGAATCTTTGAGGAATCTAGAAGGAATCTAAAAGATTCCTTGAGCTCAAGATTTTCATTTTCCTAGAATTCAGAAATTTGATAGTCTATTTTACACTATTTGATGCCACAAATATGATGGTGTGTTCATATTTTACATTTGCTCATTTCATTTTTCAGCCACTTTTCAAAGTGGAGTGCAGGTGTTAGCGTTCATGAGCGAGCAGTCATTTCCATGTGATTCGATGTCGTGAGATTGATGGTCCTAACAGCTTCAACAGTTTGACATGTACTTCCAGGATGTGAGGTATATGTAGTGTCTTCATGTACTTCCTTTTTCTATGCGTTGTGCTGCATATATCTCTATTTGATGTTTGATGTGGGATCTTGTTTTATTACTTGTTTAATGATTCCTTCTTGATGTGACGCGGAATAATTTGTGGGATGCACTTGTTGTCATGGTTTGTCATGTTTTGTTTGATATCCCTCTGTCATTATGTTGATGGGATACTCATGTTGTTGCCATGTATGTTTGCATTGAGATCTCTTTTATGCCATGTTGGCAGGATGCTCATCATGCATCAGTTTATGTCATACTGATAGGAGTCCTTTTGACTGAGAGTTCTTGTAGTGAAACATCTCTTGGAGCCACTCCTACATGAGGGCATTTTCATTGTATGATAGCGACATCACCTATTATGTACATCATCACTATTGACAACACTTAACGCAGTGTCCTACACCATCTTGACACTGGGGCCTAGAGATGTAGTTCCTCCTGGACGAACTTCATTATCAACGTCTTGTTATTTTATGTTGCTGATGAGTGTCATGTTCCTATTCTTTACATCATGCAGATGTATTCATTTATGTTCTTTTAAAAATGCAATTTATCACATCACGAAAGTAAAAGGTCTTGGAAGGGTCCTTTTCCACACTCGTACCCGGATCAAGTGGTATCAGAGAGGTCTTTTCGTGGATGTGAATTATAAGTGTGAACAATGGAGAGTGCAGCGATAGAGGATGAAAAAGCGATGTACGAGACCATGCTCAAAATTTCCAAAAGGGTGGAAATATTGTATGAAACTCTACAGAAGAGACAGGATGAGCGATTGCAGTTTTAGTTGTGAGCCACAGAAGAGGCCTTGGAAGAACTGAAGCACAACAAACATAATCTTCAAATAGAGAATGCTAAATTGAAGATGCTTCTACATGAAGAGAAAGAGGAAAAATAGAGTTTGCTACGACATTGGCAAGCAAAGGACGAGGCCTTGGAAATGCTGCAACATGACCCATGCGAGGTAAAAAGTAATTCCCTAAATTCATGTATGTGCCTTGATGATGATTTCATTGTTTTTGAAAATCATACCATAGGAATTGGCTCCAAACTATTGAAGAAAATGGGCTATGAAGGAAAATAATTAGGAATTAATGGCCAAGGAATTGTCAAACCCATCAAAGTAGAAGAATTACCCCATCAGGTAGGACTTGGGTATGTTAGAAAGGAAGTTGGGCAATGTGTTGAGACGACTAGCAAACCACCAACAGCAGATGATGTGTAGCCCTCATCAATTCTTTCCAAATTGACACAGGAGGTAAAATATGTTGATTTTGTTTCAGTTTCCGTTAGGCAGGACTTATGTATGTCAGAAAGGAAGTTGGGGAATGTGCCGAGACGACTAGCAAACCACCAACAACAGATGATGAGTAGCCCTCATTAGTTCTTTCCAAATTGACATAGGAGGTAAAATATGTTGATTTTGTTTCAATTTCTTCTTCACATAGTATGATTTCTATTGGAGATGTGGAGATCGAAATTACAGGGACAAACATGAGGCTCCTTACCAGGATGAGGCAGGAGGAGGAAGAAGAACTTGGCATTAATAACCAACGCATAACTCAATCATTGGAGGTTGTGCAGAGAACTCAATTTGCAGGCTTGAGATACATCGAGGGAGAATGCTCGAAGGCATCAGATTCTTTCGAGACATCGTCGAAATCGTTGAGGAAAGAGAATGATGGGAATCCATCCCCATCATCCCATGGCAGTGCCCATTACAAGGAAAGAGCCGAGGCAAGCTCTCATTGCCATACTTACACCAGAGATGGAAAGGAAATGTATAACCACTCTCGTCATTCGAATGTTCATTTTGATTATACTCATGTTTTTAATGATGAACGTAAAACATGGCATCGGGAAACATGTACCTTTTCTGGATTACATAACTATACATTTCCTAAGTGTTGGAAAATAATAGCAGCACAAACAAAGAAGAGGCATGAAAGACCCTCTCAACAACAGGTAAAGAAACATGTTAAGAAGATCTGGAGGAAGAAAACCTATTGCAGTAATTGCATAGAAGTGGCTATCAAAGAGCCACTTGTTGGAGGCTCCATCCAGAGCAGCACCTTAAAGATAAAGCATCGGTGCATGAACCAGGTGACAATTGTTCGACAAGAAAAACCACCACAGGGGGATGAACCATTCACACCGATAAGTGAAAAATGGTTCCTATATATGTTAACTTGTCACGGTCGTGCTTTTGTAAATAATTTGTTGCATTTAAAAATGTAAACATGATGATGTGTTTTCCATCACTTGTTAGGCAACAATGATGTATAGTCTTATTTTGAGTTGCATGTTAAACTATGAAAGTGATGTCGTGTTCCCATCACTTTTCAAGACAAAATGTATTTGGAATTACCATTGTAACTCATGTGTTTTAGCGATGATGTGTTTTCCATCACTTGTTGAAGCAACAATGGTATATTGGCCTTGTTTTCGTAGCTGGGGTATTGTGTTCATCTTGATGTAAACTTGACCACTGAGTATGTGTTATAAACTCATGGAAAGTATGGGATGGTCACGAAAGTCAAGCATGTAATTTGAAAAACAATGTACCACAGGTTGCAGGGTTCGGCTCATCTCTTAAGGCTCTGAAGAACAAAGGTGAAGGAGATGAAAGCGAGACCTCTTAGGATGCTTGTGTTGCAGATAAGGTACAGAGAAGTTGCTGACTATTTTTCATGCTTTTGGAGGAACAAAAGCTCCTCAATGGGGAGGATTCATGGAAGCTCGAAAATCAAAGTGATCAAAATGCTTTTGATCCAAGACCAATACGTAGATCTTGTCATCTTGATCATAGCAATGTGAACGGTTTGTTAATTCGAGCTCGTATGAGGGAGAACGAGCCAGTGAAAGTTTTGGTTGACTTTTGTTGACTGGGCAGGCTTAAGGAGGTAGCGTTTTGGATAAAATCTGGCCACCAGATTCTGGCCAACGTGGGCCAGATTCTAGGCAAATTTGTGGCCTATTTAATTTGACTCCTTCAATCAAATTTTGAAATTTTCGAAAAGGCCTTATTAAGATTAAAAATTAAAAAATATATATATAAAGGAGGTGGTGGGCCACCACCCCTGATGAGCCCTAAAAATGGGTAACTTTATGGATTCATTTTGCCTATTATTCTCGATTAATCCACCATTATTCATAGTTTTATGCATGCTTTTGAATATATTTATGATAATTGAATGAATGGGAATAGTCACTTGACCACAAAGTCTCATACATGCTTATTGCAAATTTTTGGACATTTTTGGACCAAAGTGAGGCATTTATGAGCAAATTGGTAGCCAAATACGAAGGAACAAGGTTGAGGATTTATAGGAGGGGTGTATCCTACACTAAATGACCCCTTCCTCAAGTTCTCCACCATTAGCTCGGAGTTCAACATCCCACCAAAGATGATTTCATGGGGCAGTCGAGCATGTTTAGTGAAGTGGCTCATTAACTGTAGTTTTGGGCAGCCAAGCTCCTAAAGTTAAGGAGGACTGTTGGAAGTCCTTGTGTTGCATTAGTAGGAAGGCTTCAAGCCTTAATATTTTAGCTATTGAACAATTGATTTTCTCACTTTAGTGCAGCTCTGCATTTCAGCTCATTTTCGAGCTCTTGTTGTAAACAATTTTGTGACATGACTATTATTTTGGATTAATGAAGATGAATCTCAATTTGCACCAGCTCTCAGCTTTCTTAGGAGGCTGTAGCTCTTGGGGTTGGGCCCAACCCAAGTGCCAGTACATCTTTTGTGTACTTTTATGTGTTTTTTCTTGTATTCATAGAATAATTTCTACTATTTAGGTTAAAATCTTGCTTTATTACTTAGGTTGTTTTTGACGATTAAGATAGTTTTTCATGCTTCAGGTTGATTTGATAGTTTGGTAACAGAAAAGATTTACAAAAAGGCCATCAAGCAGTCCTTGATCTCATCTCTCACTCCTTAGGACCATGAGCTGAGACCAAGGCATACTTGTTGCCACAAAAACATTGTTTTTTCCTTCCAATGCAATTGCTAGTGTTAGATTTTAAGTTGGAAAAGTTGATATCAGTTGTGTTTTCATGTTTAGATCTGTTCTTGCTCAGTTTCCATAGCTCTCTTGCATGATTTCCTATCTATAAACTTCTGTTCATCATGTTTTTGGTTTTTAGGTCAGATTAGGTCAAAATAGATAAATCTTTGGTTTTTTCAATCTTTGTTCGATTAGTTTTGGAAAATAGTGTGCAGAGCGCCTGCAATACATTCCTACCTACCCTTCCTCCATCATAAAACCTGTTCCAGCCCCTAATTCCAGATCTCTCCCCTTCATTTGCCACACTTTTCCAATTTGCCCTAATTTCTACATTTTTGTGCAACATTGCTCTCTCCATCCTTAAACAAATCCAACCACCTTTATCACTCCTTAGCTTCATTTACTAGGTCCTAGACCCCTTAACATCCTTATCCATATTTCATTTCCACTTTTCCACTTTTTTTCCACCATCAACCCTCTAAAATCCACTTTCGGCCTATTCCAGTAGAACTTCCTATAGAACCCCTGTAGACTTCCTGTAGAAGTTCACGCTAGCAGTTTTTCGAGATTTGATCACTGTGGAATTCTCTAGAAGGGTGCTAGGGACAAGGCTGAGGATTTATAGGAGGGGTGTCTCCTACACTAAATGACCCCTTCCTCGAGTTGTTCACCATCAGCTTAGAGTTCAACATCCCACTAAATATGATTTCAAGGGGCAGCCGAGCAGGTTTAGTGAAGTGGCTGATTAACTGCAGTTTTGGGCAGCCAAGCTTAGACACATGCATTTTACCTTTCCAAGAGTCAATGGCATCCATTTCAACAAATTTCATCTCTTTTCTTTAACTAGTAGGGTTAGTCAATAAAACTAGGGTATGCTAGGGTTTGCATTTCCTTTCAGCGTTCTGCTTCTTTCTACAAGTAGACTAGCCTCTTTTGAGTTAGCTTTCATCTATCACAGTTGAAAGCTTCTTATAAGGACTCATAGAAGTTGGCTTAAGCTCCTAGCGAACTTGTGCCAGCTGATCAAGTGACAGCCTGCAGTAAGAGCTAGTACTTGTCCATATAGCAATGTCGCTTCCAAGATTGTTACAAACTACTGCGTTGATAAAAGTAAAGAAGGGAGTCCCAGGAGTTGCAACATCATTGCTGCAATACTGGAGCCCACCATCTCTTTGGTGCTGTTGCCGGGGAAGCATCAGAGTATTTGTGATTGTTGCTTTTCTTCTATTTTCTACTACAACCTTCTGCTAAGTAGTTTATTTCAGCAAGAGTAGAGTAGTTATTTCATTTCCATTCTGCAATTTCATTTCCACAAAACTAGATTAGACATTTCTTGCTTTCATTTCATTTCAGCAAGCATAGATTAGATATTTCCTGCCTTCATAGATTAGCATTTCAATTCTGCGTTTTCAATTCTGCAAGCGTAGCTTAGCATTTCATTTCTACAATTTCAATTCTGCAAGCGTAGCTTAGCATTTCAATTCTTCAATTTCATTTCAGCAGCATAGATTAGTCATTTCCTGCTTTGATTTCAATTCTACAATTTTCATTCCAACAAGGTTTATTTTAGTTAGTTGCAATTTGTTGTTCAATCAATTTCAGTTTTGCAGGTACAAGCAGAGAAAAACACAAAAAACAACCAAAAATATTTCATTTCATTCCTCGTAGGAATAGAGACAATGAAGGAAAATTCCTACCCAACACCCCCACCACATCACTGAGTCACCCTTCTCTCTTCTTTGGTGGCAGTGATCCAGAAGAACCTATAGGTGAACCTCCAGAGATATACGAAGATCTTATAATAGAAGAAGAGAAAGAAAACATTCCTCCTGAGACCATTGTTGAACATAGAAATAGTATAGGAAATGAGGAGAGAATCGAAGGCGCCTTTCCCATCTGAGAGACCAATGGGGACACAAAAATGAAAAACATAAGTTCCTCAGCCTTACCTCACTTCCATGGATTTACCACTGAAGACCTTGATACCTTCTTGTTTGAGTTTGTTGTACTTTGTCGAACTTATGACTAGGCAGAGGATGAACAAAATTTGAAACTCTTTCCCTCTACCCTCGAGGATGCAGCACTACGCTAGTTCATGGGGTTACCTAGAAATAGTATCACAACTTGGGCTCAAATTCAGCAAGCCTTTAACAACAAATACCTGGATTACTGTAGGTCAAAGGAAACAAAGGGAGAAATATTTGGGATGACCATGGGAAGTGATGAATCTTTAGAAGACTATGAAGAAAGGTTCCAACTCAGTTATTAAAGGGCCAGGTGAACACTTGACCCCAAATATCTAAAGCTGGTTCTACTCTAAGGGGTCCCTGAAGACCTTCTAGATACCCTCCATTTACTGGCTAGGGGAGACATCTACCAACTACCTTATGATGACATAAAGACTGTGTTTAGAAACCATTCTTGGATAGCCCAGAAAAGAGGTACAGGTAGTCAACTTTCAGCTAGTGCCACCTTTTCCAAACATGAGTTTGCAAATTAGATGGAAGACCTTAAAAGTGAGGTGAGACAGACCATTGCCATGCAAATGGATACCTTCCGAATCCAACAGAATCAAGAGGAAGATGAGAGGGATTTGGCCATCTTTTGTCCCAGATGCACAAGTAAGCATCCTAGGAACGAGCATCCATTACACTCCATAGAGGTATGTTTCGTTTGTGAGGCAGACTACCCTACAAACTAGTGCCCAACCTTACCCAGATTTAAAGTTTTGTACCAAGGGGCTAAAGGAGCCACTAAACCACTCTATTTCATGAACCAAAGGAGGCCAAATGGACCCAAACCTTACCAGTAGGGGATGCAAAGGACATCCTAGACTTATTACAACCCTAACCAATCCACTCACATACCTTCTTGGGGTCCCCCTACTCATCCTTCCTGGTCCGCACCCCCTCCTTGGTCATATCCATCTCAATACCATACTCAACCTGTTGCTCATTCGTTTCATTTTCATGTTCAGCCACAACCTCAGTGCAATGCACCTCAACAGGGGTGGAAGCCCCAGTACAATTCTCCTCCCACTATTTTTCCTCCACCACCTGCTCAACCACAACCATTACCTCCTGCTCCTCCGAGACAACCCCAGATGCCTGCTCAACTGAACTCGAACCCGAATAAGAGACAGGCCTAGCAGGTATATACTGAAGAGACAACATGCCCTACCTACGCTGTGGAGCCTCAGGAGATCAACCTATGATTTGGGAAGGTCCTCCCAGATAGCCAAGCTCCTCTTAAGGAGGATGAGAAAGAAAAACAGGAAAGTGAACCCAAAGCCATTCCACCCTTTCTTGAGAGAATAACTGGAGCCATGCAACCAAACCTAGAATAGATTGAACTTTCAGGAGAACTTAAACAATTACGTGTAAAAATACCACTTCTCTAGGCCATAAAAGATGTACCAATCTACAACAAATTGATCAAAGAGAAGTTTTTCAGGCACCCAGGTAGGCACAAGAGAGATGCCCCAATTATCAATGTCATAGGACAACTGTCCGACCTGATGTTGGGACAAGTAATCTGTCCAAAATATCTGGACCCTGGGAGTCCTGTAGTCGATGTCCACATCAGTGGCACCATAATCCCCCACACCCTGATTGATCTAGGGGTTGCCATTAATGTGATGACCAGGGACACTATGCTCAAACTCAACCTTCAGAGTTCCCTAAGAAAGACCTTGACAGTATTGCAGTTAGCAAACTGCTCCACCGTGACCCCCGAGGGGATTGTGGAAGATGTCATGGTCTCCATTGATTCTTGGGAGTACCCTGCAAACTTCTTGTTCCTTTAGCCAAAGGCAAAACTCACTAGATACCCTGTCATTTTGGGAAGGCCTTGGTTAGCTACTGCAGATGCTTACATCAGTTGTCGCGCTAGGAGCATGACCATTAAGAATGGGCCTATGTCCAAATAGCTAGTCCTATATCCTCCTGCCCAACCTCTGCTAGAACATGACTTACCTCTCTGGTTGGAGGAAGAAGATGAGGATGAGGTCTACTCTACACCATTGTCCACAGTGGAAGCCACTATGGGAGGTCCTCAAACTGAGGATGACCTTATTGAGAATTTGATTCAAAATACATCTCCCAATGTGTTGCCATTAGAAGAGTTGGTAGAAGACACCCAAGCCAATGCTTTAGTGGATCTCTGTGTGGCTGATCTAACCTCTCCCCAAGTTAAGAATGTGGAATTTGGCCCTAAAAGAACCTTGAAGATCAACTCATCCCTATCCCCCTCTCAGGAGAAAGAGATGTATAACTTACTGAACAACCATTTGGATGCTTTTGTTTGGAGCTATAAGGAGATGAAAGGAGTCCACCCTTCAGTCTGTACCCTTCACATTTACATTAAAGAGGATTGTAAACCAGTCAGGCAGCCTTAGAGGAGAATAAATCCAACGCTTAAGGACATTGTCAAAGAAGAACTAGAAAATTTGTTGGATGTAGGATTCATCTACCCCATCTCTGATAGCGAGTGGGTTTCTCCTTTCGTGCTTGTGCCCAAGAAGAATAGGAAGTGGAGAATCTGTGTGGATTATCGAGAACTTAACAAAGCTACCAAGAAGAACCATTTCCCTTTGCCTTTCATAGATCAAGTGTTAGATGGCCTGGAAGGGAAGAAATTCTTTTCCTTCCTAGATGGGTTTAGTGGGTATAATCAGATCCAAATCAACCCGGAAGACCAAGATAAGACCACTTTCACTTTTCCATGGGGTACCTTTGCCTATGGGGTCCTTCCCTTCGGATTATGTAAAACTCTTGCCACTTTCTAGAGAGGAGTACTGAGCATATTTGCTGAGCTGGTTCATGATTTGTTGGAAACCTATATGGATGACTTTACTCCTTATGGGTCCAACTTCCAAGAATCATTGACTAACCTAGGAAAAGTTTCAGCCAAGTGTATTGAAATGAACCTGTCCCTCAGTCCTGAAAAATGGGAATTCCTAATGACTAAAGGGACCGTGCTAGGTCGTACAATTTCTCAGCATGGTTTACAGGTGGATCCCAACAAAATTGCTATCATCCAAAGGGTCCCACCTCCTCAAAAGGTAAGAGATGTTCAGAGTTTTCTAGGCTTTCCAGGATATTATAGAAGATTCATTAAAGATTTCAGTAAGCTAGCCTCTACATTTTTTGGTCTTTTGGGGAAATTTGTTGAGTTTATATGGACTGACAACTGTTAAGAGGCTCTTGATGTGTTGAAAGGTAAGCTAGTAACTGCCCCAATCTTGAGAGGTCCAAACTGGGCCCTACCTTTCCACATTCACACAGATGCCTCGAACAAAGCCATAGGAGCAGCCTTAGGACAAGTTGAAGAGAAGCTACCATATGCCATATATTTTTTCAGTAAAAACCTGTCCAAGGCAGAGTTAAACTATACTGTAACCGAGAAAGAGCTCCTAGCTGTAGTCCATTCCCTAAACAAGTTCAGACACTACATCATTGGTTATCAAACATTCGTACACACTGATCATGCTGCGATTAGGTATTTAATGAATAAACCTAATGTAAATGCTTGTATCATTAGATGGTTACTTTTATTGAAGCAATTTGATTTGACCATTGTTGATAAGCCAGGTAAGGAAAATGTTGTTGCTGATTTTTTGTTTAGGCTAGATTTACCTGTAGGTGAAGAAAAGTGGTGGATGATAAAATGCTAGATGAACACCTGTTTTCTATTTTAGTACTCTCTCCATGGTTTGCTAATATATCAAATTACCTAGTTTCAGCATAGTTTCTGCCACACCTATCCTCAAACGAGAAGAGCAAGATCATGAGGAAAGGTGCCCCATTCACTTGGATTGGGGGAAACCTGTTTAAACTTGGCCCAGATCAGATTTTGAGGCTTTGTGTCAGGGAGGGGAAAGTTTTTGACATCCTCCTAACCTGTCATGATGGGCCTTGTGGAGGCCACTTTACAACAAAAAGAACCACCTTCAAAATTCTACATGCAGGGTACTATTGGCCCACTCTTCATCAAGATGTCAAGAGATACATTAGCCAATCTGACTGATGTCAAAATATGGGGAAACTGACTTGAAGGGATGAGATGCCCCTACAACCCCAAGTGACTTTCGAGCCCTTTGAGAAGTGGGGCATGGACTTTGTGGGTCCGATCAACCCTCCTTCAAAACAAAAGTCTTACATCATTATGTGCACGAACTACCTGACCAAGTGGGCAGAAACAAAGGCAATCAAGGCAGCAACAACAGAAAAAGTAGTTGAGTTCTTGAGGGAAAATATCTTCTACGAGTTTGGCTACCCAAGAGAATTAGTCACAGATCAAGGAAGTCAGTTTACCTCCAACCTAATTAAAGACCTGCTCACTCATCACAAGATTAAGCATAGAACTTCTACCCCTTATCATCCGCAAGCAAATGGACAGGTTGAAGTCACTAACAGAGCTTTGGAAGAGATTTTGACTAAAGTGGTGAGCAACAACAGAAAACATTGGGCAGATTGCTTGGTCGAGGCCACCTGGGCCTATAACACTACTTGGAAAACTACAACAGGTTTCACACCCTATGAGCTGGTCTACGGGAAGAAGGCTTTGTTGTCCATAGAATTTGAATATAACACATTGAGGTTGGCAGCTCAATTGGACCTAGATCTCAGCCATGCACAACAGGAAAGATTATTGTAGCTGAATGGATTAGATGAACAGAGAATGCAGACCCTTCTCCACTCAGAGGTAGTCCAACTTCAAAGAAAGATATGGCATGACCAACACCTTAAAGAAAAACAATTTCAGCTAGGGGATTGGGCGCTGTTATATGATTCAAGATACAAGGTTTCAAAGGAAAGCTGAGGAAAAGATGGCTGGGACCATATACAGTGGAGAAATGCAAAGACAATGGTTCAGTCCTTATCAGGACCATTGATGAAGAAGCCATCCACATGCTCGTCAATGGGCATTGATTGAAAATCTACAGGAAGCCCCTTTCTAAGCAGGAGTTCATTGAAGCTCTGGGTAAATCAATGCTGGTAGTGGAGCGGTCCTTGTCTCCACTCCACCCACACCTTAAAAAAAAAAAAAACACAGTAAAAGGAAAAAAAGGAATAAAAGATCCTTGGGTGAAAACCTCTTGGAGGCACCCAGGGCAGACAGTGAGGGTGAAAACCTCCTAGAGGTGCCCCAACTGTCTCAGACTAAAAAAAAAAAAAAAAGGAAAAGAAGGAAGAAATAATAAACCTAATTTCTGTTGAATAAATTACAGGTTGCAGGAAGGTCATTACAAGGTTTAGGAGGATCGCACAAGGAAAAGGCAGAGGTCAGCACTAGGCTACAAGCATCCCTCACAATCCATTCTTCCATGACCATTACCCTTTCCTAAGATTTGGTCTCATTTAGGCTAAGATTTCACCTTCTACAAGAAATTCTGTATCTTCTACATGAAGATCCTGTAGAACCTACAGAAAAGCCAAAATCGATCTCAAAAGAGGACCCGAAGGTTGGGAATCTATCTATGAGGCTTGTAAACCTCCGTGCTTCCATCCATCGGCATATGTCACCCTTTTTCCATCTCTGTACACCTCCATTGCACTCATTTTTATGTCCCTGCATAGTCACACATAGAAATCCTGTTTCCTTCATGTTGTCAGCAAAAATTTTTAATGATAAATAAAAGCAGTAGTTTTTCACTCACCATACTTGATACCCTCCATCTAGACTTCTTATCATCCGAGACGCTCGTCAACAATTGTAGCCCTGCTCATTCTAGCTTTCTTTCCAGGAGGAGAAGCAGTTACAAGACATCCTACAGGATTCCTATAGCAGTTGATCCCTCTAAAAGACATACTCTAGAGACAGGGACAACAAAGTATGGCATATGAAACATGCATAGAGATCTACTTGAATGTGTGAGCATCAACAATAGCCCACGACCAATTATGCAGTGTGCAAGCAGCAACAACAAATGAAAAAATGGGTTCCAAAATCTGAAATCTGCATAACACGGCCGCGACTACATAGGTAAGTGCCTAAACTCATTCTTCAATTGCATAAATCATATTTTAAGGCTGCGTGACTATGGGAATGGTTTAGATTGATTGGAATTAGTGGCCAATCAACAAGCCAACCTCGACTAGTTACACATCCTCGTGGAATCCAAACAAGTCCCATTAAATTCAAAATTGTCGATTAGATGTGCAGCTAGCACATGTGGAGTGTCCATTCAGGAAGAAATCTTCGGGACTGGTAGTGGTGGTGGAAGATAATAGGAGAAAGGGAGGTGATGGCGGTTAGATGGCATGCAGAAACATTATGGCTGTGACGTAGGATCAACGGTCTGGTCTGGCCACCTCATCCCCTCACCACGAATCACACCCACAGTTAAAAGACAGCTCAGTTGAAACTTCGCCACCCTTTGTTCATTCTACACTCATGAAGTTCGTGACCAGATTATGCATCCACCACTTCTAGAGTAGCTAACTGGTTGTCCTCCACTAGTTTTCTGCCTGTTTGTGAAAATCTCCCACCTATCGAGCTCTACCGGAAGCACAGTTTCATTCTACAGGAGCCGGGAGATTTCTACAGGAAGGGTTCTACAGGAAAGGCAGAGAACCGCTCTGCGGAAAGGAAACTCAGGATTTTCATCAGAGTTCAAGCTCAAAACGAGGTAGCCTCAGGAAAACTTCTCTGTGCATGATTTGTTTGAGAAAGGTGGTAAATTGAACATGGCAGTAGATTAGAAAAGAGAGTGGAAGTCTACCTATGCATTAAAAAGGTGAAAGTCTGTGTGCATATTTCCCTGAGTCTGCATAGTTTCTTTTTCTCTCCACATCTGAAATCTCTCCATCCTTTCTCAAATTCTCTTGTAAATAATATACATGCAGCAGTAAAGGCTAGCTTGTGTGTGTGTGTATGAAAAAATGAATGTGCATATCTATCCACGTGCTAAGAAAAGAACTTGTGTCCTTATCCCTTGTTCTGTAGAAAAAATTCTTTCTTTTCAAATCCAAGAAGTGAAATTCAGGGTGGTAGCAGTTTAAAACAGGAGAATTATTGCCATTTGATATTGCAAAGAAGCACCTAGGACATTCCTTCTTCGGTTCAGAAGAGACTGAATTCAGTTATCTTCTGTTTTAGTGATTGACTTTTTCCCCACCTAAGCATTTTCTTTTCTGGTTAAAACATAAAAAGAGCACTCAACACCATGCCAGGAGGATTCATAAGGAAAGAACTCTCAGACTCTAGCAAGTTGCATGAACACTCTAAGGTGGTGGACCTTTTTAGTAGGGAAAACTGGATATCCTTCTTTGACAGAATTCAGGGTTATGTTGAGGAGATAACTAAAGAGTTTTTGATGTCCCTGAGACCACATTCGTAGACACATGCCACAGTTAGTTTTAGGGGTTTGACCCTAGAACTTACACCTAATCTCATCAGTAGAATTACTGGTCCACCATGGGGGCTCCCTTAGAGCAAAGAGGAGAGATCATTGGGACAAGTTGCTAAAAAAATAAATTTTCTACCTGAGGAGCATCTTGTAGAAGACAAAAATGGGGTTAGAAGGACAAGCTTGCCTCCTGTCTGGAGTGAAGTTAGTTATCAAATAATGAATTATATCACATGTGAAGGGAGGTTTAACATCATTTATGGATACTATTTCAAGTTGCTACATGAATTAAGGTATGGGATGGACTTGCCTCCAGCCAGAAAACTGAGCATCCCATATTTCCTCCTTCAATCCTTAATTGAATGTGGTACAAAGATAAATGAAGGGATCCCAGATCAGTTGGCCCACCATGGGCTCATCAAAGTATTGGTGGAAGATGCTTTACACACCTATATTGTCCCCATAGCTTGGGAAATCCTCAGAAATATGTCCAGGGATGATGACATTAGAACTTTGGTTGAGAACATCACCCCATCTAGCAGTGATGAGGGCGAGCAAACTGAAGAAATTGAGAAGAACAATGATGAGGGAGCACAAGACATTCAAGCAGAGGGAAAAATAGAGGAAGAACAAAAAGAAAAAGAAGAATTTGACAAGACTATTGAGCCTAAAATAGAGAAAGAGACAACAGTAAGAACAGAGAAGGGAAAAAGGACATAGATTGGAAAGGGAAAGGCCAAGAAAGCCCAAAAGAAGAATGCCACAGCCAAAGTAGGCACCCAGCAAGAGAAGAAAAAGACACACCCTGAGATATCACTAACACAGGTAGAAACAGTGGGCATAGAGATTTCTACAGGAAGTGAAGGAAAAGAATAGCAGCAAGAGGAATCCCCTAAAAAGTTGGCACGGGAAGCAGCAGCTGTGCTTGCTGCATTAAGCACACCCACAAAACAAAAAGGAAAAAGAAAGAGGCAAACTTCCATGTACTTTAAATCCAGAAGAAGCATAAGGATCAAAGTGGGAAAACCCCAGCCACAATCAAAGGAACCAATTGTCATTGAGGACACAACCACTAAACAGAAGGAAGAGTCTCCTTCCAAGATATCTGTCACCTATCAAAAGAGGAAGCCCAAAAACCTCCACATGGAGAGAGAGAATTAGGATGATGGACTCAAAGGCAGCTCTACAGGAAGCTGAAACATCTCTACAGGGAATTCTAGCCAAGTTAAAAGAGACTGAGAAACTGGAGGAGAAGGCAGCCAAACAATCACAAGGAGAAGACAAGATCAAGGAGATACTGGAACCAAGCCCTCAATCTAGTTTGGGCTCATAATAAAACTTGTTAGAAAGTGGGAAGATCATCCCACAGAAGTTTGTTGTACCACTTTTCTTTGCATTGGAACAAGAACGGGTTAGGACTCACACTTGGATGAGAATTTCCAAATCCAAGGGAGTTGCAAACATAGGCCACCTAGAAGAACAACTAAAAGAATCAAGAAGAGAGTTGGCCATGGTGGGGCACATAGAAAGCAATGAAAGAGCCAAATTACAGGAGGAGAATGAGTTGCTGAAAAAGAAGTTGCAGCTACAGGAAGGTCATAAGGAAGATAGGCCATCCATTTTGGGAGGGCAGCAGTAGCAAGAAGGACACTCTAGCAGACAAGGAAACAACCAAGAAACAACAGAGAGAGGAAAAGCTAAAAGCTGATGTTGAGATGCTAACAAAATTGCTGCAGGAAAAGGAGTCTCAGGCAACAGAAGAAATACAGGGTTTAAAACAATAGTTGCATGAAAAAGAAGTCCAAATGGCCTACATGGCCAGCTGGGCAGTAGAAGCATTACAATGTAGGCAACTTGCTAAGTCCTATGCATTATATCTTAAAGATCAATGGTTGCAATTTCAAATTAACACATTGGCCCAAAGGGGCACCATTCCATTTCAGAATTACAATCCGTTTATGTATTTGTGTGACAATAGCTTAGCGGAAGATATGGCCATGTTAGTAGAATTCTATTTACATAGCCTGACACTTCCAAACATGGATCTATGGGACCCCAATGCTGCATTGGGGGATGTACAACTCATGGCTATGGCTTCTTGGTTAAGCCATGAGGAAAATAAGGCAGTAGAAATTCGGAAGGTTCTAGACAAGGAGCTAAGTGAGCCACTCATGATCAGGGTAGAACCAAAAGATCCTTCAACTTTAGTATATGCACATCAACACCTTGCCAACAACCCTCAGGTTTTCCCAGATTACGTTGAAAGGCAAGCTCAGGCCATTGCTCACTTTGAAGACATGGAAAGATTGTTTGGTGATAACTACATTCATATTGGCATAAGGAGATGGAACACATTGTCCCATAGTCTGAAAATAAGAGAGTACCACTCCCCAACCAGAATGAGGGAGGCTTTGGCAAGAGTGCCACTTTATAAACAGTCAATGCAAAATCTGAAGGCCAACTGGATTGACCTAAAGTTCAGTCCTCCATTACTTTTAGGACTACTGGAATGGGTCAAGGAAGAAGAAGAACACATGCAATGGGAGGAAGTAGGGAGAAAGGTAGGTTTTCATGACCGAGAAGAGAACATCACCTCAGAAGCCTGGGATGTTAGAGAGGCAGTCAAAGTAATCAAAGATGATGAACGGGATTAGTTGCTCAGAGGATGAGCAACACATTCAGCAGGCGGTGATGATGAGCCCCAAAAATGGGTAACTTTATGGGCTCATTTTGCCTATTATTCTCAATTAATCCACCATTCTTCATAGTTTTATGCATGCTTTTGAATATATTTATGATAATTGAATGAATGGGAATAGTCACTTGACCACAAAGTCTAATATGTGCTTATTGCAGATTTTTGGACATTTTTGGACCAAAGTTAGGCATTTATGAGAAAATTGGCAGCCAAATATGAAGGAACAAGGTTGAGGATTTATAGGAGGGGTGTCTCCTTCACTAAATGACCCCTTCCTCGAGTTCTCCACCATCAGCTCGGAGTTCAACAGCCCACCAAAGATGATTTCAAGGGGCAGCTGAGTAGGTTTAGTGAAGTAGTTGATTAACTGCAGTTTTGGGTAGCCAAGCTCCTAAATTTAAGGAGGACTGTTGGGAGTCCTCATGTTGCATAAGTATGAAGGCTTCAAGCCTTGGTAGTGCAGCTATTGAACAATTGATTTTCACACTTTAGTGCAGCTCTGCATTTCAGCGCATTTTCGAGCTCTTGTTGTAAACAGTTTTGTGACATGACTATTATTTTGGATTAATGAAGATGAATCTCGCTTTGCACTAGCTTTGAGCTTTCTTAGGAGGCTGTAGCTCTTGGGGTTCGGCCCAACCCAAGTGCCAGTACCTCTTTTGTGTACTTTTGTGTGTTTTTTCTTACATTCATAGAATAATTTATGTTATTTAGGTTAAAATTTTGCTTTGTTACTTAGGTTGTTTTTGATGATTAAGATAGTTTTTCATGCTTGAGGTTGATTTGATAGTTTGGTAATAGAAAAGATCTACAAAAAGGCCATCAAGTAGTAGACCAAGGCATACTTGCTGCCATAAAAACACTGTTTTTGCCTTCCAATGCAATTGCTAGTGTTAGATTTTAAGTGGGAAAAGTTGATATCAGTTGTGTTTTCATGTTTAGATTTGTTTTTACTCAGTTTCCATAGCTCTCTTTCATGATTTCTTATCTATAAACTTTTGTTCATCATGTTTCTGGTTTTTAGGTCAAATTAGGTCAAAATAGATAGATCTCTGGTTTTTCAATCTTTGTTCGATCAATTTTAGAAAATAGTGTGCAGAGCACTTGTAATACATTCCTACCTACCCTTACTCCATCATACAACCTGTTTTAGCCCCTAATTCGAGATTTCTCCCCTTCATTTTCCACACTTTTCCAATTTGCCTTAATTTCTACATTTTTGTGCAACATTGCTCTCTCCATCCTTGAATAAATCCAACCTCCTTCATCACTCCTTAGCTTCATTTACCAGGTCCTAGACCCCTTAACATCCTTATCCATCGTTCATTTCTACTTTCCAACCATTTTTCCACCATCAACCCTCTAAAATCCACTTTCGGCCTGTTCCTGTAGAACTTCTTGTAGAACCCCTGCAGACTTCTTGTAGAAGTTCACACAAGTAGTTTTTTGAGATCTGATGGCTATAGAATTATCTAAAAGGGTGCTAGGGACACCTTAGGCCCTCTTCTCACCTTCCCAACCTCTTGCAAGCGCCCACTCCATTTCCTTTTGCCAATAAAGCCCTGCACAGTCAAAAATAGTTAAAGCACATGCATAATAATTCTACAAAATTACTCAAGAATACAAAAAGATGCTTTTTCCATATTTTCCTTCAGAAGTAGCTTAGACACATGCATTTTACCTTTCCAAGAGTCAATGGCATCCATTTCAGCAACTTTTATCTCTTTTCTTGCACCAGTAGGGTTAGTCAATAAAACTAGGGTTTGCTAGGGTTTGCATTTCCTTTCAGCATTCCGCTTCTTTCTGCAAGTAGACTAGCCTCTTTTGAGTTAGATTTCATCCATCACAGTTAAAAGCTTCTTCTAAGAACTCATAGAAGTTGCCTTAATCTCCTACCGAACTTGTGCGAGCTGATCAAGTGACAGCCTGTAGTAAGAGCTAGTATTTGTGCATATAACATCGTCATTTCCAAGTTTGTTATGAACTACCAGGTTGATAAAAGTAAAGAAGGGAGTCCCAAGAGTTGCAGCATCATTGCTGCAATACTGGAGCCCACCAACCCCCACCACCCCACACCTTACCATATGTCATATTAAACAGGGCCGATGGGAGTTGAACCCACGGCAAGCGGGAGGGTTGGCCCCACCCACATGGTGGCCCCACGTTGAACCATTAAACCATGAACAACCACTGAACAATAAAACATTAATGCGCAACCAAAAAAGAGCCCCATTTAATACGGTTACGACGGGTATGTGGTGGGTCGCCCAATGTGGAACCAACCCCCAAAACATCCATTGTGGTTTGTTTTTTAAAACAAATTACTGTTTTTTAAAAACAAAAGGGCATTAAAATGGAGGGGTCGGGGTTTGACCACCTAACCTCCTCCTTATTATTTGAAGTGTATACCAATCTGCCCAAACTGATTCATTCGTTTATCTGCCTGCAAACTTATATAAAACTTCATTTCAATAGTGTGCCTAGGCATGGAGGAACCAAGGCGGGAATGGAAATCAAGACAAACTTTTTTAATTATTTATTTGCAGGTGGAACCATAATTGAGCGAAATTTCCAAGAGGGTGAAATTTTTGCAGTGTCCAAATTGGACAAACTTTATGTCGATGTTACACCTCTCAGTGACACGAACCTGATGGCATAGTTAGTTTCCTTATTTGAGTAGCCGATTTGCAGAGGACCCAAAGGAGGGAATCTTTGAGGAATCTAGGGGGAATCTAAAAAATTCCTTGAGCCCAAGATTTTCATTTTCTCAGAATTTAGAAATTTGATAGTTGATTTTGCACTATTCGATGCCACAAATCTAATAGTGTGTTCAAATTTTACATTTTCTCATTTCATTTTTTGGCTACTTTTCAAAGTGGAGTGCAAGTGTCAGCATTCATGAGTGAGCAGTGATTTCCATGCGATTGGATGCTGTGAGATCGATGGTCCGAAAAACTTCAGCAGTTTGACATCATTTTCTTCAGATGGCCCCAAGATGTGACGTATATGCAGTGTATTTATGTACCTCTTTTTGCTATGAATTGTGCTGCATAGGTCCCTGTTTGATGTTTGATGTGGGATCTTGTTTTCTTACTTGTTTAATGATTCCTAATTGATGTGACGCAGAATAATTTTTGGGATGTACTTGTTGTCATGATTCATCATGTTTTGTTTGAGATCCATTTTTCATTATGCTAATGGGATACTCATGTTTTCACCATGTATGTTGGTAGGATGCTCATCATGCATGAGTTTATGTCATACTGATAGGAGTCCTTTTCACTGAGAGTTCCTGTAGTGGAACATCTCTTGGAGCCACTCCTGCAAGAGGGCATTTTCCTTGTATGATAGCGACATCAACTCTTATGTACATCATCACTATTGACAAAACCTAATGCAGTGGCCTACATCATCTTGAACCAGGGCTTGGAGACGTAGTCCCTCTTGGACGAACTCTGTTATCAACGTCTTGTTATTTTATGTTGCTGATTATTGTCATGTTCCTCTTCTTTACAACATGTAGATGTATTCATTTATGTTCTTTTAAAAATGCAATTTAACACATCACGAATGTAAAAGGTCCTGGAAGGGTCCTTTGTCAGACCCAGACCCGAATCACTTACCACTTGGTCTCCATGTTTGACTTGGTGGGAAAGGATGATCCTATACTTTATGTAGTATTTCATTCCCATATTCCTTTATTACCTTGATTCTTCACTAGGAACCATACTTCCAAGAAGCATTAAGGCCATCTTTAGACAAGACCACCTACCTAAAAGTCATAGATCTAAATTTTGATGGTCCATTTGTCCACTTAGAGCTCACTAAGATTCAGGGCATTCTCCTCCTCTAGACATTCTCCAACATCTTAATGTGCAAATGAATTGGATTTGGGGTTAAGAAGCCCCTTAATAGGAAAAACCCTAGTTTTTTTGTCACCCATTGCGGCTAAACCATAGCTTGGTTTGATGAATGGTCATCACCATTTTTTGGTAATTTGAAACTTCACTAGGAAGCCATTTTTCCAAGAGGTCCCACTTTTCTTCCTACAAAAATCAAATTTCTTCATATGAGTTTCCTATAGTCTAGTACCACTTTATCTTCGCATTTTTTGACTCATGTATCAATTTATTCAGGAGTAGCCATTATTTACTCATATTTTTATAGTCAACTTTAGGCCTCTGCCATGTGGCAACATCATTGAGTCACCCTTGTTCATAGCATCAGAGACGAATCACCCTTACATCCATGGAATCTTTTTAGAGTCCCATCATCTCATGTTACAGTATGTCATCCATTGCGACATCGCATTCATCCAATTTGACTCATATTTGGCCTCATCTATACTGACCTATCTTTGAAAAGCCTCCATCTGAGTAATTGACCATCCCCTCAGGAATCAAGTCAACTGTTGCAAGGTCAACCATGCATAATATGCTCTGACAAGGGAGGTTGTGAGTCCATCACTCATAGTTTCCCTCCATCATCATCCCTAGTGTCAGTCTATTAGTCACATTCCTATGATCCCCATGCCTTTGTTGAGGATTCCTCATTGCCTCAACTCCGACGGACCCCTCTTCTATCGACTTTAGCACATCTATTCAAGTTGAGAGGTCTAGATGGTGGTTTACCTTGGTTCCATATTTCATCATTGTTCGGTGCCTTAGATAGAGAAAAGGGAATCCTCATCTCCCTTTAAATTCATTGGTCCTTGTGTGCTCAACTCTAACTCATTATTGCACGATCAAGAATCATACAATTCATCATCCAGTGATCCAACAAATCTTACTAGCCTTTCCCACGAGTGTGTGAGATGTTTTAGACTTCATGAGGGGTGGCCCTTGAAATATCCTCCCACATGCCCAGATGTCAGCAACTCATGATCCAGCCTCAGATGTCGTTTCATAGATTTCACTGGCTCAATTTTTGTCACTTGCAAAGCCCACAACATGCATGTCTCCCTCAAATCACCCATTAAGATCTTTAGATCCCTTTCTTGGTCAGTAGAGCTTCTTTGGTTATCGTCCTCACTCACCATATTAGCTTGAGGGGAATTATGCATCATGTACTCAGATCAGCAAAGGTTATTATATTTAGTCATGTCCTATGTTTTTCTAGGCACATTATGTGTATGTGACTCATTATAGCATGTACTTTTTTTCTCAGAACCACATTGTTGAGCACTCCATTATTAATTGTACTTAGTTATCTCGGTGAGTATCAATATGCCTCCCCATCCCATTTCAGATCGTGTACTCCAAAACAAAAGGAGATGTATATCACATTAGTAGGTCTCGTCCCATACACTAGTAGTCCTTCTTTGTCTCGCCTCAACTCTCTCTCTCTCTCTCTCTCTCTCCCCTTCACTGTCTCATGAAATTGGAACCTACAATGTATTTCGGTCATATGATTTTCTCTTAACACCCTTATGTTGGGGGGCAATCCGTTATCATCCAAAAAATGATCACCTAGTCGTTTCTCACTAGGTAGATCAAAATTAGGGGTGATTTTAGGGGCGAATGTTCGCCCTTTGGTGAAATTAAGGGGTTTTAAATTTTTAGTGGGCGAATATTTTGTATCATAGTACATTTTTACAAATCACCTCAAATAGCCCACCTTATTTTAAGAGAGAGGGTAAAAAAGGTAAATTTAGCCCTTGAAATTAGGAGTTACAACCTTCCATTCACCCTAATTTTCAAGAATAGGTTTTATTTAAGTGAATCCTATGGGCCAAAGACCAAAATAACAAAAGAGATATGGTAAATTAATAAAAATATAAATAAATAAGAGGTATGGTAAATAAATAAAACATTTTTTATATTTACTCCATAAGTCACCTTATATACATGCAAGGGTGTAAACAAATAAAAATATAAGTAAAGTGGAGGTATGGTAAATAAATAAAACGTCTTTTTATACTTACTCAAAAGGTATGGTAAATAAATAAAAATATAAATAAACTAGACGCATGGTAAATAAATAAAACCTCTTTTTATATTTAGTCCATAACCCTCGTTCTATTTATGAAGGCTCAAGAAAGAGGTTTTATTTAAGTGAATCCTATGGGCCAAATACCATATTTGTAAAAGAGGTATGGCAAATTAATAAAAATATAAATAAACGAGAGGTATGGTAAACAATTAAAACATTTTTTTATATTTACTCCATAAGTCACCTTATATTTACGAATGGTATGGTAAATTAATAAAAATATAAATAAACGAGAGGTATGGTAAACAAATAAAACATTTTTTTTATTTTTTTATATTAATACATGCAAAAAAACAATATTAACCCTAATATTAGTATTAATAAAAATAAAAATGGCACATGGTATTGACCCATGGTATTCACCAAAATGGCACATGGTATTGACCCATGGTATTCACTTGGAATGTAACCTATTTAAATGGGGGAATTAAACCAGAATAGATCCATCTTTACTCTGGATCTACTAACCCCTGAGAGGTATCAAATATCGTGATATGCAAACTAACATAGAGTGAAAAAACATTTGATCCGATTAAGAGTAAAAATGGATGTTGTAATTTAATGTATGTTAAACATTTTAGCTTGGTTAAAATAAAAATAAAATAAAAATCAACTATTAATTTTATTAGTTTTTATAAATTACTAATAGTAATTTTTAAGCTCCAGGTTTATGATAACCCATGGCATTGACCCATGGTATTCATGTGAGCATAGACTATTTAAAGGGGAAATTCTATGTTAGATCCATCTTAGTTCTGGGTCTACCAAGTGCTCAGAGGGATAAATAGATTTCATCCCCCTAAGCGTGGTAGATGTGGAGTTAATATGGATATAGGTTGGTTTTTATGATAATGAAGATATTAAATAGACTTAGGAAATTATATTGTAAAAACATCTTAAGGTGAATGGTTAAAGCATAGACATTGGACAAGTATATTTGTATACTTCTGTTTTAAACTGAAACAAATCCAGGGTTAAAAGGAATGGATTGATTGCACTAGTCATCCTTCTATAACTTTCCAACATATGCTGGAGTAAACAGATTGTAATTTGGGTAATTTTTCTGATTGCAAATGAGAACATACTTGTGTATTGGCAGGGTGGTTACGAGGTCCCTAGAAGTGGAGTAAATAGATTGTAATTGGGTAATTTTTCTAATTGCAAACAGGAACATACTTGTGTATTGGCAGGGTGGTTATGAGGTCCCTAGAAGTGATGAATTTGAATTTTTATTGGTTTTATATATAGTATTAGGTTTAGGTTTTTTCTCATGCTTTCTGTGAATGGCACGGGTGAATTTTATCTTACACCCACTAGATTATCGATATGTAATTCGGTAATTTTGATTTCAAAAGATATTTTAAAGAAATGCAATGATTTCATTTGCGTATTCAATAAACACAAGATTTTATAATTGAGTAAAATATTCGCCATGCCTGCTGAGAGATTCGCCAAAAAATTATATATACATATCATATTATTGATAAAATCGCCTTCCATTTTTCCTATATACCATGGAGATTCGCCCATTTATTATACATGTAAATTTGGGGGGGTTCTTAAAATTTTCCTTGTCTATGGGGTATCGAATTGGTTCCTCAAATGTTCGATGATGAAAAACGAGTCCCTGTTTTAGCCGGTTACAGAGAATGAATTGCTTGGAGTCTTGAAGGCCTTTAAGAAGGACAAAAACCCACGCCCGGACGACTGGACAATTGAATTTTTTACTCATTTTTTTGATATCATTAAGCACGATTTACTGAGGATGGTTGTGTTGGCATTATGTTTCTGGTATGGTTATATGTTACAGATGTTGTACTTGATGGCAACACCCATGGCAAGGCTCTCAATATCATGAAAATTAAGGAGTACGCAGGAGAACAGTTCAGAAGGTTCATACCCGCAAGTACGCCGTGTAGGGACCGCGTCCAGACACGCTGGTTACTCATTCATGAGGTGCGTACCCCAGTGCACACACTTCAAGGCAGTAAAGCGAGCACACGTGGGGCCCCTTATGTTTAACTCTTGGTATTTAGCCGACGGTATTGTGTTATCATGGTTTTGGCCCATGGTATTGTTTATTTTATTATTATTATTGAGCCCCATGATCCTTGATTTGAGGAAGAGCTTGCCTATATAAAGCAAAGGAGATCATTTGGCTTAGTATGCTTTTGGGTTGAATATCTTAAGATCTGATCTATTGGGTTATTGTTTCAAAAGGCTTGATCTATATGAAAGTGAAAGTGGAAAGCGAATCTGTAAAGGGTGATCTCACGAGCGCTTGATCAGATCTGGGCATCCGTCTAACGGTAGCACACCTGTGATCTGCAAATTTAGCCCTAATCTGAGGTACGCAAGCGTTTAACGGTGCCTCTGCGTGGGTACGCAGAGCAGAAGAAGGCGAGTTGCGCAGGTACGCAGAGCAGACGAAGGGTGACTGCGTGGGTATGCAGAGCAGAAACAGGAGAATTGCGTGGGTACGCCGAGCAGTAGTGGTTCAGGTGCGTGCTTACTGTAACAATACACGGCGCGATAGTTCTTTTGGGTGCGTGCCTACCGTGGCAGTACACGGCGCGATATTGCATTTGGGTGCATACTGTACGCAGCGCGATAGAAGAAGCAGTGCGTGGGCTCGCAGTGCAGCAAAAGGAGATCTGCGGGTATACGCAGAGAAGCAGACGGTGAAGTGTGTACCAGCGCAGGCCAAAGAAAGGAAAGTTGCGTATCTGTTTCAGGACTATCTATTGACTGAATTTTTCTATTGATAAGGTGTTCTGGGTTCAGTTCTATTATATTGATCTGGTTACTACAGCTGACTGTAATTTATATGTACTTAATGATCATTTCATGTATATAGACCCAGTTTGAAAATTTATGAAAAGTGGTCCTTGTAAGAAAAGAAGTAGGGGGTTGTAGCTTCCTTCCAGGAGAGACTGGAAAACGAGAGAGAGTTGTAGCTCTCTGCAGGTTACAGCCTGCGTACTGGTAAAGGACTGCACTAGTACAAGACCATTGTAAAAGGAGTTTCTAATTTGAAAGAAGATAGATACATATTGCAGTAGGTGGTTTTCACCCACATTGGGTTTCCACCTTATATCTGGTGTTCTTTGATGTGACT